>CAUYSK010046002.1:0-37935 GCA_963575035.1 Avahi laniger
TACCTCCCTAGCTTGCAGCCCATCCCTCCCTCACACAGACAAGCACCATCCCAGATGCTGGGACTGCTGCTCCGGTCAACAACCTTTCTGAACAGCCCACGTCCTCGTCAGGCTGAGTCGAGACGATGTGTGCATCGGCACATCTTGGTCACACTCCTGGCTGGCCGCCGAGGGCCATGTCGCACTGCCCTCGTCCCTGCCCTATGGAATGCGCAAGCTGGGACAGACAAAAGCAACTCGAGACAGCCAGGAAAAGCCCAGCACTGGGACTTAGAAAGATGGTTAACCTCTCACTGCAGGGTGCTGAGCAGAAAGGTGTCATCAGGCACAGAGTGTATCCGAGTAGGCCGGACGGCCACCTTGGGGGTCCTGCAAGGACCCTCCTAGTCCCTCCTAGAAATCTGCAGCAGCTTCTGGGAAGGAGGCCAGGGAGACGTGGGCAACTGTCCTGCTCCACTGGAGAGAGCTGAGCCTTCCCGGGCACAGGGAGAGCCCCATCTGTGTCTCTGATCATGATCTTGATCAGGAGACTGAACTGACCCTGCATGACAGCTATAGACCCAAACCAGTATTCAAACCGAATCCCAAGCACAGGAAACAGAAAACCAAGTACACGATCAGAAATATTATGAACAGTCAAAGAACTTGGGTAGAAACAATGGTCTGAAATCTCCTATTCCCACCCAGAGAAGGGGCTGCCCTTTTCCTGAGGTCAGTCTGGGGTGAATTCAGATGGGAGGAAGACATGCTAGAATCATCCTGCCAATATTTACTGAATTCCTACGATGTTTAAGGCATTGTGCTTGTGACGGGGTACAGAAAGCACTGACAGGGCAGGATTAAGAAAAGATCTTAAATAGTTAAATAAAAATGGAACTTGAAAAAAAATTTAAGTGATTGAAGAAAGGCAAAAAAGCAAGAACAGGGGAACAAAAATCAAAAAGGAACACAACAGAAAATAAATATTAAAAAGATAAGCCTCAATATAATCATATTAATTATTACATTAAATGTTAATGGACTAAACATCTGAGTTAAAAGCAGTGACTGTCAGAATAAATACAAAGCAAGACTCAAATATATGCTAACTACATTTTAAAATTTTTAAAGAAGCATAAAGATATATCATGCAAAATGGAAAATAAGAAGGCTGAGGTAGTTATATTAATATCTAATAAAGTAGATTTCAAGACAAAGAGTATTATATAGATTAGGATAGACATTTTGTATGATTATGATGTCAATTCAGAAGATAGTCAAAATAATTATAAATGTGGATACATCTAATAGCGAAGCTTCAAAATACGTAAAGAAAATATTTACAGAATTGGAGCTGTAGACAGTTTCACAATAATAATAGAAGATTTTGATACCTCTCTTCTAGCAACAGACAAAGCAATTAGGAAAAAAAAAATCAACAAAGACACAGATTTGTGGTTTTTCAAAGTATAGACCAGAGATCCCTGGAGGGTTCCTAAGACCCTTATAGGAGTCCCACAAAGTCAAAACTATTTTCATAAGACCTTATTTGTGGCCGGGCATGGTGGCTCATGCCTATAATCCTAGCATTCTGGGAGGCCGAGGCGGGTGGATCAGTCAAGGTCAGGAGTTCGAGACCAGCCTGAGCAAGAGCAAGACCCCGTCTCTACTAAAAATAGAAAGAAATTATCTGGACAACTAAAAATATATATATATAAAAAATTAGCCGGGCATGGTGGCATATGCCTGTAGTCCCAGCTACTCGGGAGGCTGAGGCAGAAGGATCGCTTGAGCCCAGGAGTTTGAGGTTGCTGTGAGCTAGGCTGAAGCCACGGCACTCCAGATCTGTCTCAAAAAAAAAAAAAAAAGACCTTATTTGTCTCTTTCACTCTTACTATCATGTAAGTATCCAACGGAGTTTTCCAGAGAGTATAAGATGTGTGATAATACAACACTTTGAAAGCAAGATCCAGCTATCTCTGATTAAGCCTAACATTAAAGAGATTTGCAAATATGTAAAGCAAGGCCACTGTATTCACTAAGTTCTGTTTTGGAAAGTAGCCTGAAATAGATGAATAGATGTTGTGTTTGTTTGTTTTTTGTAAAACTTTACCTTTTATGTTAACATTATTGAAGTTATTATTGAGTTTTTGAATGAAATAACTACAGAACATACATTCTCTCCAAGCATATGTTTTCAACAAGATAGAGCATGTGCTGGTCCACAAAACAAGTCTCAAGAAATTTATAAGAACTGAGACCATACAGAGCATTTTCTCTGATCACAGAATTCAATAACAATATTAAAACCAGTAACAATATGCCATCTAGAAAAAAACAGAAATTAAACACATTTTTAAATAACATATGGGTAAAAGAATTGATCACAAGAGAAATTAAAAAATACTTCAAAGTGAATGATCACATACAGCATTTCCAAATTTATGCAATGTAGCTAAAGCAGTGCTTAGAGGGAAATTTATAGCTTTGAATATAGATATTAGAAAAGAAGAAAGGTCTAAAATCAATAATCTAAGATTCTACCTTGAGAGACCAGATGAAAAAGGGCAAAGGAAAAGGCAATTTGACACTTCTTATTCTCACTAGGATGGGGTGATATATCTCTGGCGTCAGTCTGGAGTGGGAAGGAGATGGACCATGTCTCGAGATCCTCAAATTGTACCTGGGGTTAATTCCTTCTGAGGGAATTTTTTCTATCCCCACACCCTTATCAACCTTACAACTATTGGCAAACTACAGACCTAGGATATAGAATTTTCTACTGTCCCCTTGTCCCCCAAGTCTATCCTATCTGTGAGGCTCAAGAAGGTGCACTCCTGGAGTTCCACCTCTCCCCAGCCTGGTTCAACCACGAGGCTTCCAGCCCAAATTAGGGAGTCCAACCCCTTGAGTTAGAAAACACTTTGCCCATATTTATTCATTTGTTCACATATTCACTAAATACCCACAATCAAGCAGAGAATATTGGTTAGTATAGTACAGGGATTTTATGACATATCTCTAGCTGAGATCCAGTTCTGCAATTTGCAGGCAACTTAGGCCAAGTTATTTATTCTCTTTGAACCTCAGTGTTACCATCTGCAAAGTGGGGATAACATAAACTATCCACTTCATATGCTTGTTGTGAGGGTTGCATTAAATAATGCACGCAAAGGGCTTAGCCTAGAGTCTGGCCCACGGCAGGGGCTCAATCTCCGGGAGCCATTCCTTCCACCTGGCTTTGGGTTAGATGTTGAGGAGACGGATAGTGTCCCAGCCCCACAGGAGCTCACGGAATATTTCTCACTCCCACACGGCAGGCGCCGCCCCGCCTCACCCTGGATCCTCAGGCTCTCCTGGTACTGGATGATGAAGTACTCCTGCGTCTGCTGAAGCTTCTTCAGCTCATTCTCTGTGTCCTGCGTGACCAGTCGCAGCTCCTCAAACGTCTGGTTGATCTGAAGGTGTTTCTGGGACATGGCGTCAACCAGGATCCCAGCAGGGGAGCTGCACTGGAGACAGACATAGCGGCCGTCACGAGGGGCAGCGAGGATGGGAGAAAACCTCAGGCTTTGGGGAGCGCTGATACTATAGACCCCAAACTCCAAATCTAGGGTGAGAAGGGAGGGTTCTCTGAGTCAGAAGGATAGTCATTGGCCAGAATTGGGATGGAAAGGGAAAAGAGAGAGCAAAAACAAGTGATCTTGCAGATAACGACACCTTCGGGGTACAAACTTCCATTTCAGATCTGGGCTCCACTAGAGTATTCCAAACAGGGTCCCTCTAATTTCCCATAGAACAACTAGTGCTCGACACGTCCCAGGTGTCCCATGGGTTTCCCTACTAAAGATGACGACCCCTCATCCCACATCCATTCACTGACCCAGGGCCATGACCGTGGTAGGTTCTAGGGAAGTGGAGGGGACAGGGCTGCATGAACATATGTCATCTGCGTTCTCACTCAAGACCTCCTTATAACTTAGGAAGTGGGAAGAGGCAGAACCTCTCACAGGTGCCCTATAGACCCAAAAATGAAGTGACAGGGGAGGTATCAACAAGGCCTCCTTGGATCCAGACATTCCTTCAACACCTGGCCGAGAGGGGACTTTCCAATGAACTGTTCACAAAATAAAAGGCAAACTCCTTCCGACAGCGTCTGCGGGCCTGGCTGGTGGCCCCTGCTTGCTTCTACCTCCGGCTTCCCTGCTGCCCAAGCTCACCAGCTATGTGTGTTTTCTGTTTCTATTCCTTGAACACACCGGCATGTTCCTGCCTCGGGGCCTTTGCACTTGTTGTTCCAACAGTCTGGAACATTCTGGCACCAAATCCTCCCAAGGCAAGCATTTGAACTGGTACCTT
This sequence comes from Avahi laniger, assembly GCA_963575035.1. NCBI lineage: Eukaryota > Metazoa > Chordata > Mammalia > Primates > Indriidae > Avahi > Avahi laniger. The sequence continues at coordinate 4,339 of CAUYSK010046002.1, forward strand.
TTCAGAGGGGCTTTCTCTGATAGGCCAATTCACAGTAGTACTGCTCTTATCTGAAAGTGTCTTGTTCTCGTACTTGTTTACTTGTTTCTGGTCTGTCTCCCTGCACGAGGATGTGAGGCCCTCAGGTGCTCAGACCTTGTCTGTCCCAAGCAGCACAGAATCCCCAAGGTCTAGCACATCAGGGTGTTCAAGAACAGCTTTCTGGCTGGGAGAAGGAATGGTCCCCCAGACCAAGACAACACCGGCACCATGAACATGTATTTCTTAATCAGGGCTGAATCTGCTTGTAAGTTTACAGGGAGCTCTGTGACTGCAGGAAGTCAGGGACACAGGGGTTCTGCTGGAAGACCCTTTGTGACCTGGCTTCTGCCCCCCTATCTATTTTTATCTATTGCAACTCCACAGTTGACTCCTTCACCCCAGTTACTCTTACTACTTGCAAGTCTTCAAATGTGATAAGATGGCTCATGCCTTCCCACCCTGACTATGCTGTTGTTATTATCATTATTTTGTAAGAGACAGGGTCTCACTATGTTGCCCCGGCTGGACTTGTACTCCTGGGCTCAAGGGATCCTTCTGTCTCAGCCTCCCGAGTAGTTGCGATTACAGATGTGTACCACTGCGCACGGCCTGTTGTCACTTTTGACTAGAAAACTCATCCCTTCTCCTTCCTTCCCTCTTTCCCCACTGTAGTTCAGATGTCCCGGTCCTCAGGACAGTCCCTGCCCGCAGGCCCCAGTCTGAGTGAGGTACTTTCCCGCATATGCCACCTTAGCCCTCAGTTCACCTCTAGAGAATCTATCATCGCCAGAATTCCTTCTGGGCAGGGACCAGCCTGTATCTGTTTCTCTAGTCCTAATCCATCATCAGACACACAGTAGGACCTCAACAAACATTTACTGAGCGAACTGTAAAGTTCCTGAAATCAGTGTCCACAACAATAAAAATAAATAAATATAAAAAAATAATAAATGGTGCTCTAGGCACTATTCTAAGATTTTTAACTGTTACACCACTGTATGAAATTCATTTTGCTTTATTGCAGATGATATATCACTTGTTCCATTGTCCACGCAGATGTTCAACGCCTTCATGATTTCAGAACTTGAGAGATGAGTCCTGTTCCCCCTCCCTGGGCCTCACCTGAGTCTGCCCCCCTCAGTTCCTAGGCTGTTTCTGCTTGCGGACACTACCAGAGTACATTTCTTAGTTTGGCCTCAGCCCCATTGATTGAATGTCAAATCTTTTCCCCTGGCGACCGGTAATGTCATCTCTGACATAGATGGAGTTTCCAGGAGTGTGTCTGTATGTGTGTGCATGTGTACGCGTATGCGTGTGTTTAGGGTCTGCTTTTCTATTCGATTGGTCGGTTTGTCTATCCTTGGCCCACATAGTATCTCATTTAATCCTCATAGTAACCCTATAAGGTAGGTACTATTACTAGCCCCTTTTTGCAATAGAAGAAATAGAGATTCAGAGAGCTTAAGTAACTGCTCAAGTCACACAGCTAGTAAGTGGGACTGGACCCAGGGGGTCACTCCACACCAGCATGTAATGCTGCCTCTCACACTTGCTCCTGGCCTCTATTTCTTTGGCGCTCTTTTCATGATAGTGTTTTATGCAAACACAGTTGTATTTGGACAGAAGGCATATGGAAAAACCTCCCAACTCCTCTCCCCACACCCACAAGACACTCACATTGTTGGCTTCTCGGACCAGCCTCTGTTCATTGTACAGAATGTGCCGGATGCAACGGACCAGCTCCATGGGGCAGCGGTCATACGTGTTCTGAAAGAGCCCAAGAGCAGATCCCAGTGGCCACCCTCTGCCCCGGCCATGCCTGTCCCCGTGTCATGCCCACCCCTTCTTCTCCCTCAGCCTCTGCCTCAGCTTTCCCCAGGGAGCCTCAGAGGAAGGCTGAGGGACACCTCTATCTCTTCTTTCCTCGACTTCCCCTCCCAGATCTTCATATTTGGTTTGCAGTGAATCAGAAACCCACAGTTTACAAAGCACTTCCAATCTATCATCTCCTCTGACTCTCACGGCATGGAAACCCCATGACATAAGCAGAAACTATAATCCCTGCTTCACAGATGAGAAAACTGGTGCTCAGAGAGGTTATGTATTTGTCCAGAGACAACCAAGTAAGTCAGCAGATGACTTTAGACTCAGGGCATCTGAGGCCAAGGTCAACATAGTTTCTACTATATCCCTGACCCTGGGCTCCTATTTGGCTTCGCCTCAGGTTTATCCTGTTTCCTCCCTCTTCTGGGATGGACTTTTATTTCCCTAGCACTCTGCTGTTTGTGTCTAAGAAGGGCTCTCTAAGAAACGCAAGTGAGTTCCAATAAATGCTTGACTCTGATTACCACCCACACCCCTTTCCTGCTTCCACAAAACTCCCTCTCTTCCTCCACGGTCCCCTCCCCCGTGTAAAGGAGAAGCTACATCCTATTTCTAAACCCTTAATTCAAGCCCTTGTGTCCAGCTCTCAGCTCCAGAGCAGCTCTGCTCCCCTCCTGCCTTTAAAAGAGCCCAAGAGGGAGGTCTGGTTGCCCCTTCCCTCATTTCTAGAATCTGCCAGTCTTCCTATCTCCAACAAAGGAACCCTGACTCAGTCTACCTCTATCCCTTCTGCCTCGTCTGTCCATAATGCCAGTTCGCCCATCCACCTTCTGCTGGGAACAACCACCACCCACCCTTGCTTGGTAATATGCTAAAGGACAGGTCTCATTTAGAAAGAGGGGGCGGGGGAAATTGAAGAAAAGTTGCCAATAAGCTCATGGTCATATGGTGAGTCAGTGGCCAGGCCAGGAAAAAACCCTGGGGTTCTGATGTTGGAAGGAGACGAGCAGACGCTGCCTCCCAGCAGGTGGCCCCGAGTCCACACCCACCTGGAGCTGCGTGGCATAGTGCCCCAGCTTGATCTTCAGTAGAAACCCATCTTCCCCCACCTGGTGCTCCGCCTTCTTCTGTAGCTCTTGCACCAGGCCCTCCAGGAGCTGGGTGGCCTGGGCTTGGTCCTGGGGATTGTCCAGGTCAATGGCATCCCTTGGGGCAGGGCAGGAGAGGGAAATCTGCTGTGGCACCTCCTTGGTTAAAAAGGTCAGGCAGCAAGAGTGAAGTGGAAATCCCAGGCTCGTGACTAAGGGCAGTCCAGGGACCACAAGACTTGTTCCTGGCAACTCCACAGGCTTCAAAGTCTAGAAACATCCTCTGTCCTCCCAGGCTCCCATTTCCAATTCCCCTTTCCTAGGGACACTGCCCCTTGGGCACAGAAGACAGACAGGACCAGAGTCACACCAAACCATAATGAGTAGAACTAGAGGCCAAGGGGCCTGGACAGTAGGGACCTGGAGAGGAGGGCGCAGGGCAGGGGGCGTCTACCATGGCTGGCTCTCAATCCACTGTGCCAAGTAGTGCCGGACCTCGATGGGGAAGTGCTGCCCGTACAGCACCTGCATCTGGCGCAGCGCATCTCCCTGCAGCTGCTGGGCCTGAATCCAGCCCGCCATGGCCGTTCACCTAGGGCGAGCAGAGGGCTGAAGAGGCACCTCCTGGGCAGAGGCCCTGCCATGTCTACCCATCCCTGGAGCGCGGTCAGGCCAGGCTCCTCCCCTCCCGCAGACACGCTTTCCTGTGCGGGAACGAGGATGGGGAGGAAGGGAAGGGCACCCATCTCCTCCAACAAGGAACCCGCTGAAGCTGGGGCGGAGGGGGGGGCTCTTGAGAGGCAGGTGCCCTCCCTGTCTTCCTCTCTCCTCGCCCCACGGGGCTTCCCGAGGAGAGGGGGCGGGGAGGCTAGAAAATGAAAGAGAAACTTGACAATGGAGGCCCACAGGCCCTCTGGAGAGGGCTGCAAGAATCCCACCACCCTGCCTAGGATACCAAGTCACAGTTTCTGGGAAGGGGAGATCTTCCAACCCAAAGTTAGGGCAACGCAGCGAAGGCGCCCACTTGACGGCTTGTGCCTCTCAGGCACGTGGCTGGGGCTGTTGAAGACAGGGTTGGGGGGTCGACGCCACCCCTTCCAGCTGCGCCCCCCAGCTGTGCGCCAGCGTCTCCCCGGTCCAGCACGACAGCGCCCTCTCTCCACTGCGCGGGGACGGCGCCCACTCTTGGCCGCCTCCCTTCATCCCCGTCCCTCGTCCCTTGTCCCTCGTCCCTCATCCTTCGCCCGTGCTGCGCCGAAACTCCCTCTCGGTCCTGGGGGACTGATCCCTGCCCTGCGCCCGGCCGTCGGGCTTCGGGGTGCAGGGGTGTCAGGGAGCTGGGGCGCGGCTCAGGGGTGGGAGTCGAGTGTCCCCTCTCCGCGCGCCGCCCGGGGACGCACGGCGCCGCCACCCACCTGGTGGGGCCGAGCGGTCCGGCAGCCTGGCCGGCTCTGCGCGCCGCGGTTCTCGCTCCGGCCCGGGCTCCTGGCGGCGGCGGCGGCGGCTGTTACTACAGGAAGGAGCAGAGAGCAGCGATTTCCTCCTCAAAGGTCAGCTGCCTCCAATAGACCATACACAGCGCGCGAAGCGCTCGCCAACACCCCTCCCAGCCTCAGTCGCTCCCTCCCCGCCTCCGCCCCTCGGTCGCTGGCTCCCGGGCAAGTGCGCAGCAGCGGCGGCCGGGCCGGGCGGGCGGCGAGGCAGGGCGGCGCCGGGCGAAGGGGCTGCCCCGACGGCGGGGTCCCCCGGGAGTCCCAGCCTGCGCTCGCCTGCGGCTCCGCGGAAGTGTCCCAGGACCGTGTCGGGCAAGAGGCCGGGGGATGGAGTGGGAGGGCCGGGAAATCCCAAACCAGAGCCTCAGTTTTCCCATGTGTTAAGAGGGAGGAGGGAAGGGTGCACTCCTTGCAGACGCCTTCCAGCTCTAGCGTGTGTCATCTTTCTAGTCTCCAGATTTAGAATGTAAATGTGTGTGTGTGTTTATGTGGGTTGGGGGTCACAGCTTTTGTGACCTCGGAGGCAAAGCCTTAGGGAGTGGAAGGACTGGGTATCTCAGAGAAGCCAAGCTCACCCCGCACACCCACCTCCCTCTTTGCATTCCTCCCACCACCTAAAATCACCTGTCGAGGAGGAACAGGAAAGAAGCTTGGCAGTCATATTTCAACCTCTCTCCCCCCTCCACAATTTTGCAGGTAAGGGATGGAAGTCCAGGGAGAGGAAAGGGCTTGCCCAGGGCCACAAAGTGGGCACTCGGCCTAGCCAACAGACTGTGGCCCATAAACTGTCCAGCTCCTCCATGTGCCTCCGCCCAGTGGCATCTGAGGCTGATCCTACCTTCAGAAAAGTCTAGGGAGGGGCTGTCTTGAATCCTCCCAGCCTCACTATGGCCTATAGGCCTTGCCACAGCAGTGAACATCCTCCCTGGAGCCTTGCCTGGGTCATAGTCCCCTCCCCAAGAGCCCTCCCTACCACCACAAGGCCCAAGAAGTTGAGTAAGGCCAGGCTGGCAGCCTCCCATTCCCTTTGCCCAGCGTCCCTCTCCTCTGGGCCTCCCCCCTGCCTGGCAGCTGGTATTGGCAGCACCAGAGGACGGGCCAGCCCTGCTGCCCACTCAGCCCAGCGGGGCCAAGACTGCGTGTCCTGAGGGGAATCATTCTCATCTGCCTCCCTCCCTCCCCCCACAATTCCTGCTTGGATCTGCCCTTTTCTCTCCATTCCCCCATGCCTTCAGAGAATAAATGAAGTTTAAAGCTGCAGTAGCTGGAATGCCTGGGTTCTCCCCACCTTCCATGTGTGGTCACAGTGTCTTAGTTGGCAGGATCACGAGGAAAGGAATTGAAAACTGTAAGGGGGTGTGTGGAGCATTTAGGGAAGCCTTGCTGCCCAGCTGCTCCGCAGGGGCCGAGAAGAGGAAGCAGAGTCTCTGCCCCTCTTCCCCTGTTTTGTGAAATGGATTGGGCAGGGGAGGGTGAGACACAGAGCTAGGGGCTCACCTGGAATAAGAGTCAAGTGTCAGAGCTGGAAGTGACCATGAAGGTGATTTTACAAATGGGAAAACAAAGGCCAGGGAGGGGAAGTGACTTGGCCAGTGTCACACAGTCTGTCAGTGGCAGATCCAAACTCATTGCCACTTGATGGGTGGGCCACACTTGGCACCTGTGCCCTCCAACCTTCAGACAGATGTGGAAGTCAGTTGATGGGAGCAAATTCCTTGCATTTCCAAGTCCTCTTAGCCAGGTCTGGAGGGCTGAGGACCACCTTGGCCACGCACTCCCATCTGGGCACCTGGGAGTTGGTGTGGTATATAGGGCATCCACTTAAGAGTGGGGGCCCTGCCTGCCCCCTTCCAGGCAGCCACCTCTCCAGACTCCTCCCCCGGGCCCTGCAGGGGCCTGCTGCTCCAGTGGGCAGCCCCACCCACCAACATCTGGCTGGGTCGGGTTTGGCTTGGTTAGGGTGTGGGTAGTTTTGGGTCCTGCAAATCTAGCATTGAGGTGCCGGTGAACAGAACTGGAAGGGTTGGCCTTATAGGGTGTGTGTCAGTGTCTTCAGGGCCTTTCTGTGCCCCCCACCCTCACCCTGTGTCGGGCGCTGCTCCCCGGGCCGACTGCTGGATCTCCCACATTCGGTCTCTGTCCGTACAGCCCTGAATCCCCATGTCCTTCATGGTGCGTTCCCTCCTCTTGCTTCGATTCTTTCTCTCTGGGTCTCTATCTGGTTCTGTGTTTGATTCTGCCTGGGTTCCTCTCCATTTCTTTGTGCTTATTCTCCCTTTGAGACTGCAGTGGGGAAGGGGAGGAGTTGTGAAGCTTTCCCAGGATGGGCAAAGGGCACCCTTGGAGGAGGGGTGGGTGTCAGAGTTGGGTTGGGAGCAGAGGTGACTGTGGTCATGGCTCCGGATAACACCACTACCCGGAAATGTCAAATTTGGGGTTTCTTTGCTTTTGGTCCCCTGTTTTGGTCTCTTCTATTTCCCACCACAAAGCACCCTGGTGGTTTTTGGGGACCAGGCTACAGAGGAGAAAACAGGCCCAGGGGATGGAGTACAGGAAGATCAGAAACTGCCTAGGGTCTGGCTGAGCTGGGGTCCCAGGCTGGCCTCCTTGCCCCTACTCCCCTTCACCCCCAATTCTAAGTCATAATATTAAGTGAGGAGTGAAGAAGGATTAAAAAAAAACTTACAGGAACATATTCCCCAAAAGATGATTGACCATATTTTATTAGGAATAATACTAATCCACAGCCTAGTCTGCAGGTAGCATGCTGTATACATATCCTGAACTGAATCGAGGCATATTTGTATACAAACATGGTTGCACTCCTCTACTCAACTGGTCCTTTCAACAACCTTGAAGGCAATCAGGACCAGAATCAGCCCCTTGGGTTAGTGCAGGAAAGAGACCTGGCTAAAGCTGTTTGGCCAGTGAGGGCACAGCTGGCACCAGGATCCAAGTTGCTCTGGTCTTGGGCAGGGACTTAGTACAACCTTTCTAAACTTCCCCAACCCCAGCACACCCCTGCAGAGCTCTCCTTTGGTTGGGCTAGCCACCGTTGTTCCATGGTGTGGAACGTGGCTCCTCCATCCCCGTGCCAGCCTATGCCCCTGCTCTACTAAATGAGGCAGTGTGACCTGTATGAAGGTGCATTTGAGTTTATGGACAAAGAGAAGAATTATCCCAAATCCCTTTTCTGCCCTGCCCTTGGAGACCAGGTCTGCAGATGCCCCTACCCTGGGAAGAACAGGTAGATGTCACCTTGTCCTGACCTTCCCTGGGGGGTGGAGGGAGGTGGTACAGAGATGCCTTTGTTTCTCCTGCTCCAAGTCCCTTCTTCAAAGAGAGTTCCTGTTGTGTGGGAGCCAGAGGGAGGTGAGGTGGGGGTGAAGGGCCTTCCCGAGAAAGCTGGAGGCTTTCCAGGAAGTATCTCTTCGCCTGTGGCAGAGAGGGGAGAGCTGAAGCCCTAGGGCTCTTAAACATCCTGCTTCACCCCACCTGCCTTTGCTTGGGTGTTTACCTCCATCCAGCCCCCACCCCCAAGGCTCCTAGTAGTGGGGCCACAGGCCCATGCTCAGAGTACACACTACCTCTGAAACCAGACCCTAGCACCTCCCCGTAGAAACGCTGCCCCCATTCTTGTCTGTGAAGACAGAGCAGGCCCTAGGGAGGGGGTGTGTGTGCACATGGAGAGGAATTCTGTGTAAATTTGGGGGAGGGGAAGGAGCTGCTGGATCGGGGTGAAGCCTGTCCCCACCTCTGTCCCCTGTCCTCTACCACTCTTCAGGAAAGTCAATTTACAGTGAAGTCACCAAGAGAACACAAGGCCATCCTGCCTGAGGCATGGTGACTGTCCTCCGTTTCTGGGAATAGCGTGAGGGGCGGGGTGCGGGACTGGACAGGGTGGGTGGGAGGCGGAATCCTGCCTCCTCTGCCCACCTGCCTTGGGGGAGAGGCTTGCAGGTGGGGTTCTCTCTGGACAAAGAGAGGAGGGTACGGGGTCTATGCTGCGGGCACACTGCCTGGCCAGCCAGGTGGGCAGCAGGAGCCCACCCTTTGCAGTCCCTCTCATGGCAAGGCAGGCCCAGGAGTGGGGGGGGCGGGGGAGGGGGAGGGCGGGGAGGGGCGGGGAGCAGAGGGTGGACAAGCAGAGCCAGGCAGCGCGTGGGACTGGCCACTGTCCTGAGCAGCCCTGGGCCGGGGCTGTCATCCTCATCCACGATGACTGTCAGACCCCTCTTCCTGCTAAGCTAGTTTCTCCTTCTTTCAGCCAACAAGAAATCTTTTGTGCCTTGGCCAGCCCCCTACCGACCTCAAGCCCTCTGGGGGTTGTGTGGGAGAGGGCTGCCCATCTCTCCCCCACCCCCCGCCGTCCCCCGGCACTCTGCCACTTTCCTTTGAACTGGAGGGGGTTCTTTCCTCACATCTCTGTTTTTCATCATTCCCTGGTTTTTTAAGTCTCAGACCCACCCACATCTTTCATGCTCCAAGCCTCAAAAACGGGCCCCCCCAGCCCCAGGAGCAAGTGGAGGATATGAGTCAAAATGAAGACTGGGCCAGGGCTCATGCCTTCCTCTCTGCCGGCGGCGGCTTGGTCTCCGTTTGCTGCGGAGAGTGGCCCCCAGCACCGGCCTTCCCTTCACCCGGTGCTTCAGCCACGCACCTCCCCCTCACGCTGGCCTCTCAACTCCCAGCCTTTACCCCTCCATCCCACCTACCTGAAAGGTCATCCCTCCCTCGGCCACCTGGCGAAATTCTCCTCGTTTTTCATAGGGTCAATGTGGCCTAGAGGAAAACACAAGGGCTTTGGAGTCATTAGGTGTAAACCCTAGCTGTGCTGTGTGATCTTGGATGAGTGAATCTGCCTCTCTGAACTGAGCATCCTCATTTGCAAAAGGTGGACACTGCCAGGATTACTGTTAAGACTTAGTGCCTGGCACATAGCAGGTGCTCAGGGACATTGGCCAGCAGAGCCAGGTATTTTCTCTTCTGCCCTCAGTCCCATCTGTATTGCAGGCCCCTTCTTATGGAGTTAACTGTTAATAGTTGCCTAAAGGGCAGTGTCCTATTGCTTGTTTGTAATAGAAGTTTCATAAATATTTTTCGATTAATGAAGGTCCCTAAAACCCTCCAGGGCTTCCCAGAGCTCTGACAGTTCAGGGCAGACTCCTGTTCACTGACCACAACCCACGGCACCCAGAAGGCTCTCTGCGCTGCTGCCCTGGCCTCGCCTGATCCTACTGACCTGCTTCTCCGCCCAGGCAGCCTCATCTTTGCCTGGCGCCGAGCTGACATTTGAGTTCTTAACCTGCCTGGGAAGCCAGCAAGATACTGGCTGGAGTGGCCCTCTGTTCTCCTCACCAGCCCTGTCCTCCCTGGATGATGCTGCATCGCCCCAGGACTCTGGGTGGAGAGGACATGGTGACCCTGTCCCAGGAGGTGGGGTTGGGGTAGACCCTCAGGCTTTTTAGAGAGCCAACCATTTAGCTCTTGCTGGAAGAGAGCCCAGACAGGTGAGGCACATGGGAGCAAGACTGGGAGCGGAGCATGTGAGGATCTCCAGGTGGGGGTCCTGCAAGGACCTGCACATCATTCGCTCACATTCCCACCCCACCTCTCCCCTCGACGTTCCTCCTGGCCCAGCAAACTGGCTGGGATTGGGCTGAGGGAAAGAAAGAGAGAAAATGCTCATTTATCCAGTGCCTTCCATAAGCCGGACACAGTGCTTAGTTGCTTTCACAAACACTCTCTCTCTACTTTTCCCTTTTAAACAAATGTCCATTTTAGTAATGCTTTCATAGGTGGTACATGCACATGGTACCAAACAGAAAAGATTCAATTTAATAGGTGGTACATGCACATGGTGCAAAAGATTCAAAAGGCTACACGGTGAAAAGTTAGTCTCTCCCTCTTCCTGTCTGCCAGCTCACTTCGGGAGGGTCAAAGTCAGTTCCTAGGGCCTTGTGTGCACTCCCAGAGTCTATGCATTTATAAACACATGTTATACTTTACCTCCTAACTCTAACACATGAGGGAAAACTGAGGCCCTGAGAGATATTAAGTACTTTGACCAAGGTCACACAGCTAGTAAGTTGGCAGAGCTGGAGTTTGGAACCAGATCTAACTGTAAAACTTGGCTCTTCTCACCACCCATACCCTGGCAGAAGCAAGCCTGGTATGACAGAGCCCCTCCCAAACCACCAGCTGTGACAAAACTCCATTCTGAAGTCCTGGAGATCTGAGGTCTCTGTTGAGTGTCCCATGCCTCCTCCCCTTGGCTCCGGGGCCCTGTACTGACTTATCCCCATATGGAAGGACTCATCCTCACATGTGCCCTCCCTTGGCTAACATGTGGCCGGTGCTTCCCTGGGGCCAGCCCGATTCCTGAGATCCCGAGAGGTCTGCAGAGGGAAGCCACATTAGTGTGGATCTCTGGTCTCTGGCTAGAGGGGATCATGGTTGTGGTTTCAATTATGTTCCCAGAAAATGGCCTCATGATCTCCCTGTGGTGAGGCAGGAGTAAGGGAGGGTGTGATGGGGGGAGCTGCCCTCTGTTGGAGCCACGTGTTCATCCATGAGAGAGAGGGGAGGAGGCTGTAGCCAGCAGGGGCGTGTAGGGACAAGGGCTGTGGACTGGACTTCCAGGCTCATCCTTCAAGCCTGATTCTCTCCTGGGTCAGGCCAGGGTGGAATAAGAGATGAGACCCTCCTGCGGACATCTCTGCATCCCCAGTTATCTCCCAGGACCTTTCTCTCTGGGTTCTCTGAGGGGTCTTTCAGGATCCTAGCTTCCTGTCCAGTTTCTTCCTCTCTAGGACTCCTTCAGTGTCGTGTATCAGTCTGGTTTCTTCTTGACTTAGGGGATTATGTCCCTGAGGCTCAGAAGAAGAGGGCCTCACCTTATCTAAATTGTCAAGCAGAAAGAGGTAGATGGTGGACCTTCCTCCTTGTCCCGGGATGACAACATTCTGTCTTGCTGAGATAGTCATCCAGAACATTCCGTCCTCTATGTCTGTGCACACAGCCAGCCAGGTCTAGCTTGGTGCCTAGTGATCAGTCAGAGACACGCTATGAGATGCAGGAACAAAGAGGCACATGTGCCCCACCCAGCAGGACACTTAACCTAGCAGCCCTGGTAGTTGGATTGAGTCCTAGAACTTGGCCAGTCTTAGGAAGAGGTTACTAAAAATAACAATGATGATAGTTAACAGCTATACAGTGCTTTGTAGCATTTGAGGCACTTTACTTGTATTAACTCAATTCTCATGATATAATGAGGTAGGTACTATTACTATCACCACAGTACAAATGAGAAGATAGAGGCAGAAAACTTGTTCAAGGTCACAGGGCTCAAGGTATCGAGAGAGTCTGGTTTTAGACCCTGTACTCTTAATGACTACATAGTCCTTATGATTTCCTTTCCATTCCTAGAGCGTAGGATTTGTTCCATAAATATTATTGGGTGTCTGCTGTTGGCAGGGCATGGGTGGAGGGATTTAAAGGTGAGTGGGGATATTGTGTCTGCCATCGGGGGTTCATGCTGCCTGGGGCAAGTGTCGTGGAAGGGCAGGCAGCAAGAAGGCAGGACATTCTGGGCAGAGGGAACAGCATGTATCAGGAATGAAAGCTTACAAGAAAGAGAAATGCGGTGCACAAACGTCCAAACATCTTGGGCAGTGATTGCCAGAGAGCTCGGGGCCGGTGCATCTGTCCAGCTTCCTGCTTCCTGCTCCCACCTCCAAGCTGCCTGCACCTACTCTGTGCAAAGCACTGTGCCAGATGTTGGCCCAGAGTGTGGGACGGGAGCAGGAGCCTGGGTGGGGGAGAAGGGCTTTGTGATCCGATACAGACACAAAGACCTTTGTGGCTAGCGTTATTCTGGAGGTGAAGGGAAGGCTACTGGGAAAAGCTGCCAAAGGAGGCCTGTGGGAGAACTTGGCAGCTCTTGGTTGGACATGAAAATTTTCAGCTGGACAACCTGTAAGAGACTACAGTGAAGGGGCGCTCTGTGTGTATGTGTGGGGCTGGGAAGGGGTCCTTTTCCCGCTTTTGCCCCCTGCAGAAGGCTTTCTGGAGCTTTGATATGTCTTGTTTTGGTGCTGGCCCTTGGAGGGTTGCCAGGGAAACTGTGGGCCAGCTCTGGAGATGTAGCTGGAGGGGAGAAGAGTGGGTGACTCAGGCTGCCTTCTCACACACCGCAACCCTCTCCCCATGGCACAGGAAGGATCTCGGAGACTCCCTTCCCATGGATCCTCCGAGGTGACCCTGCTTATTCTTTCTTCTCTGGACAGAGCAGTCTCTCCTGCAGCCCTGACTGGTGGGAGCTAGCAAGGTTTCCCCAGGGAGAGAAATGGCCCCAGACGCCCCGCTCCCCCATAAATTCACCCTGGAGAAGTGGACGAATCCAGTCGGGCCCGGGCGGTTGTGAACTCCTGCTGTGTCCATGCAGGCTTTCCGCCTGCCCGCCGTCCGTCCGTCTGTCCGGGTAGTAAGCGGTAGGAGCCCTGGCCGAGACGCCCTCCCGGGTGCAAACACGGGATAATTATTGATCTGGGGTGCTGTGGACTTCTGACCTCGGCCTCGGAGGGAGAGGACCCGGAACGCGGGCCCCGGCCCCGGGGGAGGGAGGTGGGCGGGCCGCGGAGGAGGGCCAATCCTCAAGGCCCGGGCCCGCCGGTGGTGGTCGCCCCTACCCAAACACAGCAGCATGCGCCGGCGGCCCGGGGGGCCCAGCCGGGGAGGCGAGCGGGGAAGACATCCCACCTCCGCGGAAAGAAGGTGCGTGCGGTGCCGGCCCCGCCGAGCGCGCCGAGGGGGTTCCTGGTCCCTCCAGGGCGGCCGCGCAGGGGGCGCGAGGGACCACGGAGCTCGCGAGCGCGCGCGGGGCGGAACCAGGAAGCGGCGCGCGCCGGCGTGAGGCGCGCTCGGGGCTGCGGGCGGTGCGCGCCCCCGGGCCTCCGCGCGCTAGCGGCGCGCGCGCCCCCGTGGGCCCCGGCGGGAGAAGAGTCGGCGGCCGGAGCCGTCACCCCGGGCGGGGACCTAGCACAGCCTACTACGCGCGGGGGCCCGGCCGAGGGAGGGAGCGAGCGGGAGGGCGAGCCAGAGAGCGGGGCCGGAGCAGCCGCTGGCGCCCGAGGGGCTGAGCGAGGTAGGAGCCGCGGGGCGAGCCCTGGGCCCGGGGCCGGGGCAGCGAGGCCGGGGAGCCAGCCCGGGCGGGGCCCCGCTCTCCAGCCGCCGAGACGTCCGGCAGGGCCGTGCCGCCGCCATCGCTCCCCGGGCGGCGAGGCGGCCACAGTGGCTGCGCGCTGGGTGAGGGGTCCGCTGGGGGAGAGGGGAGTCGGGGCGGGCTGCAGACGAGGCGGGGGACCGTGCTGGGGCGCGCGAGGGGGATCGGGCGGACGCTGCGGCGGGTGGAGGGTGTGCAGTATAAAGACTGCGTGCCCGTGTGTCTGGGTGGGTGTGTGAGGACCCCCATGCCGAGCCCCTAAGAGCGAAGGGGGCTGCTGTCCGCCACCTCACACCTTCATGTTGCCATTCCGAATAGCCCCCGTCGTCTCACTGCTTTTTTTTCTTTTTTAAAAAAGAGGTGCCTGTTACTCCCGGGGATGAGATGAGCCTGGGGGTGCCCGGTGCTGTGGGGGGTATTAGCAAAGCTTCAAGAAACAGTGCCTTATAAGGAGTCAAGACAACAAATACGAACATTTTGATAAGGCTCCGGGGGGCGGGACCCCACATCAGGACCCGCCAGGCCTGGGCTCGTACGTGTGACAGTGGGATGCGGTGGTGGTGGTGGTTTTTTTAAGCCAGGGGTAAAGAGTGAAAAAGTGCTCCTGGTGTCGAGGCTAGATATGGAGAGTCGAAGGGGAGTCGTTGTATCACAGAGCTGGTCTGAGGCTAAAGGATCTGGCAAAGATGGTCAGGGTGACCAAAGAGGACAGAACTTGCATGGAGCGAGAGGCGTTTGCAAACACTTGTAGCCAGCAGTGATGGAAAAGGCACAGGAGCAAACAAGTGTCAGCTTTTAGGAAGGTGAAATTAATCAAAACCACAAGAATTTTAAAGGCTAAAAGAGATAACGGATTTTCTCTTTCTCAAAGAGCCATGCCCACTTCTTTTTCTTCTTGTTCCCTGTGATCCCGTCATATCTTGTATTAAATAAATAGTGCCAAAAGTGGGTCATAGAATGTTAGAGTTGGAAGGACCCGAGTGATTATGCCACATTCTTTTATTGTACAGATGCGGAAACTGAGGCCTAGATAGGTTGGACTAAGTGCCCCGCTCAGTTCGCACAGCGGTCTGGTTAGCGGTTCAGGGGCTGAAACTTTTCGGACTCTCAGATCAGCGCTCTTCCCACAGCACAGTGAAGTATATAGACCTTTGTCTAATTACGATTCCGTAACTTTTCTCTGGACTGTCCTCAGGGAATGCCCCTTGAAAGGGCTAGTGTGTCACCAAATATTACACTGGGCTTATATCATTTTTTCAGTGTTCAAGTGGTGTTTGTTATCTGCTTGTATCTTAGGTTTCCAAAGGGATTGGGTAGCCGCCTGGGCCATAATAAGCTTTCAACTGTTGAGTCTACATTATTTTAAATAATTTTGTTATCGTTCAATTAAGATAATAGAACTTCGTCCTTTCCCTCAACATTCTGTCATTGTTCATTCGTTTGTATTGTTTCATAGTCATTGCCTTTAGTTCCTAGAAGCGGATATATTTTATTTAGCGTGCCTTTTATGTTTTTCTAATTTCATTTCGTAACCCTATGAACGTTGAATTGGTTCTCATCATTTCAAATGAGGAGAATCCTATCGATTTATTTTATTTTAAGGCTTCAGGTGTTTTGCCTGTTTGTCCATATCAGTTTCCATCTCATGGAAGATCACAGTTGTTAGAATTGATAAGGCTATAAACAGGAAAGGGGGCTGCTGATTTTAGGAAAAATTTACGATGTGGCAATTTGCTGTTTCTGTCATGTTTCATTAAAACAACACCTTTGGTCAGGTAAGTGTTCTCTAGTAGATGACTTGTTTTCTGTAGCTTCTGCAAGATGACAATTTGAAGCACCAGGTTGAGACATAGAGAAGGAATGGAGAATTTTTGTTTTGTTTTGGTTTTTAAACCGTCAGAAAAAAAAATGAGTTGATTTCTATCACCAGCAGTTTGGTTATTGCATAACTTGGAGCTAAACTCTACACAAAATCTTTGTGGTATAACTAATTTAATAAATTCTCCCACCTTCTCACTAACCCTCAACTTTTCAGTATTCATATTTTTGCTAACAGGATATTAATATGGATTGTGTTAAGAAATTGAAGATGGATGTGTTTCTTAGATGTGTACTTCATGATATGTATGGTAGTAGGAGAAAAATGTGCTATCATCGTTTGGAGTGTTACAACATAAATATTTTGGTCAATACTTCCTATCTTGCTCTGAC
This sequence comes from Avahi laniger, assembly GCA_963575035.1. NCBI lineage: Eukaryota > Metazoa > Chordata > Mammalia > Primates > Indriidae > Avahi > Avahi laniger. The sequence continues at coordinate 20,199 of CAUYSK010046002.1, forward strand.
TTTTCATCTCCATTTTCTTCCTCTCGATTGATTTTGTTTTTATTTCATTTACATATGCAAAAGCCACATCAAGACTAAAGCTGTCATGTATTGCTTTTTTGGGTACTTAATGTCAATTTTTTTCAAATTGTATTATTCTTAGTATTCAAATCTTTTGTAATTTGTTTTAGGCTTATATTTATGAATATGCTTATTGTAGTTTATTTGGCTTGTTGTTATGTAAGTAGGTGCTACAGGTGGTCTTACTGTAAAAGGAAGATGTTATAAACAGGTGAATAACATGCTCAAGATTAGATGCAGGTTGACTGTAGAATCAAAGGAAACCTAACTACGTGCCCTACAAACACGTATGTATCTCCTAAAGTTATTCACAGATTTCTGGATATTCTAACTATCAATGACACATTTTCCCCTTCTAGTAGAGTGTAGATTACTACATTATTCCTATAAAAGGAAGGAAAAACCCAGTTTTTATGATCTTTTTTGAGCATTTGAAACATTGTAAAAAGCTGACAATTTCAGGTTACTGAGCTCTTCAGAAGACTATCCTTTTACTATATAATAAAGTATAAAAATACTTTGACTCTGGAACTTAATAATGTTTAAAAGTTAGTTCTAAAGTATCACTGTCCTCAAATGTGTGATGTTTAAAGGAAAAAATAATTTTTTAACCTGAGCTTTGTGAATAAAACTGTTCTAAAATCAGAAGTATTTTTTCCCCTGCAATGTTGGAAACAGAACAGTTTTATGCTTATTTCTGGGAATAAGAAAGTCAAATTTAACAATCTAGTTTCCATTGAGCAGACAGTTTTTAAGCATCACAGTGATAAAACATTTTTTAAATTGTATTCACTCTTAATTTTAGTGGCCTTATTTGAAGTAAAAAAAAAAACTTCAAATAAGGCCACTATGATTAATATTGACACTGGATGTTTTATTAATGATGATCCTTTACTACTGAAAGACTTAAGCCAATGTGGAGAAGATTTTACGTATCTAAATCTATATCATTTTTACTAATCAAAACAGAGGAGTAAGTTACAGGTGTTAGATTTTTAGTTGGTTGAATGAGACCCTCACTTTTGGTGGTTTCAGGGTTTTAGATGACGTTTTATTACTTTTGTTAGTTTTGGTCACACCCATGACTTCCTTGGAAGGTATCTTTGAGGTTTGGTTTCCTTTTTTTTAAATGGTAATATTGGGGTGGGGGTGCTTCCTGTTTGTATTTTCAAAATTAGGTCCACATGTTAACCTTCTTGTAGTGCCACATTTTTGTTTTGAACATATAAAGACAAACATCAGATACCATGTGGTTTGTCTTTGAGACCCATTGTGCGGCTTCATGACAGGTGTACTGAGCTACGCCTGAATACCCAATCTGGAAGGCAAGACATCCTTAAATCTTTCTCCAGCTCTCTTCAAGGTCTAACAGCCTTGGAAGGAGTCTTAAAACATCAAGAACAACAACAACAAAAGCACAATTAACAGAAAAATGGGGCTGTTGCTATCTGTTTCCTCCCAGGTACCTGGAAAACGTACAGCACTAAGAGTTGAAACATGTTAGATAGAGCCTTGGAAGTCAGAGCTTTAACGAGAAGCTGCCCTCGGTTTATATGTTATAGGACCCCATGTATTAAGCAGTGGCCATAGCAATTTTTTTCTGAACTCACCTAAAATCTATACACGGTGTCATGGAAGAGTTAAATAAGAACAAGGAGAAATTTAGGGTATGCTAGTAGAGCTCTGGAGGAATCCTCTTCAGCCTTAGAATTCTTCCTTGACCCTCCCAGATAATTTTTAAGTGGGAGGTCACTTGTAATATAAATGGTGGAGAATGAGTTATGTCGAGCCTTGGGAAGTCTGTATACTATTGTTTCAGTGATTAAAGCCAGTGGTCTTTTCCTGGCCTTTAATTCACTTTATTCTTAGAAGGGCAATGTCTAAATAGACTCCCAACTGAATTGGTATGCAAATGTTTTTGTAGTTTAGGGGCAGTTTACCTTTTCTAAATTTTCTTTTGGATTACATTACTAAAAGCAGTATTGCAGTAGCATGGCGCACAGCTATGAACAATGCAATTTGCAAGTGAAGTTAATACTTGGAGTATCTTAACCTCCCCCTACCCTAGTAGTCAAGAAAGGAGAAGTTGTAATTTGTCATATACAGGATATTTTCTTCTTTGGGTTTATCTGTAGTAATTATGTCCATTTTCCCATGAATTATACCATTCAGATGAAAAACACATGTATTGATTGATAAAGAACATTTATCTTTTTCTATCTACTTTTGGAAGCTGCCTTGCAAAATCTACTGCAACATTCACTCTCCATTTATTCTTCCATTACCTTTGGCACTCTGAATAACCCTTTTTTTTTTTTTTATTTTTGCACATTTCTATTATGAAGAGAAATAGCTCCATATTGGGTATTCAGTTTTTTGAGGTGCTTGTGCTGACTCATTTTTTAAAATTATACTAAGATATAGAGCATGGTTTGAGAGCAGTAATGAGATTCTCAGAAAATATGAAAACTTTCCTTTCTGACTAGAGAAAGGTTGGGGAAGACAAGGGGAAATACATCAATGAGCCAATCAATTATTGTTTGTTGGGATTAATTTGGTGACTAATATTTTCAATGCCCATCAGGCTAGTAAATGTGAATTTGGCTTTACCCTGCAAGGGTAACAGGACAAACCCAAGAATGTTCTAATACTGCTTGTTTTCCCCTGGTAGGGGATTTCTTTGCATCTGGGAAATCAAGCCAAAGTTACCAGTAACAGCCACATCCATGATTTCCATTTAAAATAACCATTCACCACTATGGGTTCATCTGGGAAGATATACTAATTATCTATAGAATAATTCTTATGCCGTCTTTCAAGAAGTGAATAGAAAATGCATTAATTAAAAACACTTCAAGTTATGTTCAAAACCCAGAGTTTGAGAAAATGTTCCAATGCCTTCAAGTATGAAGATAGTAAAAATAATACCTAATACTTGCTGTTTACTTACAGTGTGCCAAGCAGACGCTGTTGTCAGCTCTTGCCATGTTTTAACTCATGATCCTCAGAGGAGTGGGTTCTCCTCAGATGAACGATGAAGAAATGGCCACAGAGAAGTTAAGTAACTTCTCCAAGGTCACATTTTCGGGTCATGGCAGGGCTGGATCCAGACCCAGGCAGAGCCAATTCCAAAGGCTGCATCCTTGACCACTGCCCTGCAAAGGAGAGAGAGCTGGCAACTGCACCTTTGTAATAAGACATTTTATTTCTTTAAGGCTTCTATTTCTTTCTTTATATTTCCAAATGGACTCCTTTGTTTTTAATAGAACATATTTTTATGTTTAGGATTTTTTTTTTATATTTGTGGAGGTGGTGATAAATATTTTTCCCACGATCCTGGTAGAAATGATGTTAACACAGAGAAAGTCTTAATTTTTATTCTAAGTTGTCTTATGTTGTTCTTCTACTAGTGTTACCATACACATCATAGGAGAAGTGCTGTAAGCTATCTCCTTGGCCTCTGTTTACAAACAAGAGGATCATTTGCGCCAGTGGAGTGGATTCATGTTGATATACACATCTGTACTGAAATTCAAGTGTCCTGCTCATTTATAACTTTCTTTTGAAGGGATTTATGCTGTATGCTTGTTTTATTGAAGCTTTTGAGAGCTATTAATTATGATTTCTGAGATAGACTTAAGGTGTTCACTTATTGGGTTAATTTTTAAGGCAACTGAACTAATTATTGTGTGTCCGGAGCTCTGCAAAGGCTGTTAGAAATGAGTCTCAGAAATGTATTATCTTTCATGTATAATGCTTGTTTTCTCTCAGCACTTTTCCTTGGGGTTGGATTGTGAAGTTAAATCTTGGAGACAGAATTCACAGCCCTTAAAGTGTAGTGATTTGAATTTTGGAGATCAAATCACAGACAAGAAAAACTTCAATTCCCTGTGCAGAGAGAGAGTATAACTTGTTCAAATAAACAGAGGATGTTAGCTTCCAGGATTGTCAGCTGTCACCTTTGACCAGGGTTGAATTTTCTGTGAATGTTGACAGAAGTTACGATGTCAGTGGAAAAAGCTTAATGTGGGGTGTCTATAACTCAGAATTTCCTTATGTTTGTGTCAGTGAGATCCTACAATTAAAGCTGGTTTTGTTTTTTTTCGATGTTTAATGAGTTTTAAAAGCCTTTAGTGGGGTTTTCCAGCCTTTAGGTGAGTGTAAGTAAGAAAGTTTGTGAAAAGTTTGTGTCGTCTAAAATTCAGAGTCTGTACTTAGTAGCAAATCACTATTTTTGGAAGAGTGGGATTTTAAAAATCCAGCCTGGGCTAAATGTCTTAAACGAGCTACATTCACAAATGTCATTGTAGCATGTATAAAAGGAAATTGTTGAGTATTTAATCTCTTAAGGTACTAAAAATTGGAATTTATCAGCTTTGTAGCATAGCATTCTATAAGACAGTTATAGTTTCAAATAGGTAAAATGTTCTCTTACAAATAATGTTACTTCTTTTTTTTGTTATTTTTGTTTAATGTTTAATCTTTTGGTCTTCTTTAGGCTTAGGAAAAGTAGCAAACTAGAAATCTACAGAAATATACAGCTCTTTACAGAATGAAACAGTTCACCTTGTGAATTTGTTTTTAGGACTTGTGATCTGTTTCTCATAGAAAGTGAAGGAGAATTATGTATAGTGAGAATTAGGTATTGTAGAGCCTTACCCCAAAAGGTCTTGAAGGTTTAATACGTAGGGCTACAATGCAAATAGTCCCTCTTTTTGTATTTTTCTTTTTTTATTTTTTCCGTTATGTAACTATAGTCAAGCCTCACTTAACAACAATGACCTGTTCTGAGAAATACATTGTGAGGGTGATCTTGTCATTGTGTAAACATCATAGTCTATACTCGCACAAACCTAGATGGTATAGTCTGCTACACATGTAGGCTATATGGTATGTAACCTGTTGCTCCTAGGCTACGAACCTGTACAGCATGTCACTGTACTGAATATTGTAGGCAATGGTAACACAGCGATTAGTATTTGTGCATGTAAACATATATAAACATAGAAAAGATACAAAAAATACAGTATAAAAGATAAAATTAAAAAGTTACACCTGTATAGGGCACTTACCACGAATGAAGCTTGCAGGACTGGAAGTTGCTCTGGGTGAGTCAATCAATGAGTGAGTGGTGAGTAAATGTGAAGGCCTGGGAAATTACTGTAACCTGCAGTCCCCAACCCCCCAGGCTGTGGACCGGTACTGGTCTGTGGCCTGTTAAAGACCGGATTGCAGAGCTCTGCCACCTGCCCTCCATCCATGGAAAAATTGTCTTCCATAAAACTTAGGAACCTGGGGCGATGGGGGACGCAGAGCAGCAGGTGAGCAACAGGCCAGGAAGCAAAGCTTCATCTGTATTTATAGCAAAGCTTCATCTGTATTTATAGCCGCTCCCAGAGCTGGCATCACCACCTGAGCTCCGCCTCCACCCTCCCCCCAACCCTGTCCGTGGAAAAATTGTCTTCCGTGAAACCAGTCCCTGGTGCCAAAAAGGTTGGGGACCACTGCTATATACTACTGTAGATTTTATAAATACTGTACATTTAGGCTACACTAAATTTATTTAAAATTTTTTCTTTATTCAATAATAAATTGACCTTAGCTTCCTGTAACTTTTTTACATTATAAACTTTTAACTTTTTTCAAATTTTTGACTCTTTTGTAATAACACTTAAAACACAAACATGTTGTACAGCTGTGCAAAATATTTTCTTTATATTTTTATTCTACCAGCTTTTTAAAATTTTTTATTTTTTGCTTTTTAAACTTTTTTGTTAAAAACTTAAATATAAGCACATGCCTTTGCCTAGGCCTATACAGGGTCTGGATCATCAATATCCTTGGCTTCCACCTCCATATCTCGTTCCACTGGAAGGAGTTCAGGGACAACAACACACACAGAGCTGTCATCTCCTAAGATAACAATGCCTTCTACTGGCATACCTCCTGAAGGACCTGCCTGGGGCTGTTTTACAGTTAACTTTTTTTATATATAAGTAGGAAGAGTACGCTCTAAAATACTAATAAAAAATATACTATAGTATATACATAAACCAGTAAATCATCCTTTATTATCATTACCAAGTAGTATGTGCTGTACATAATTGTATATGCCCTACTTTTATGTGACTGGCAGCGCAGTAGGTTTCTTTTACACTAGCATCACCACAAACGTGAATAAGACATATGACATTGTGATGGCCACGACGTCACTAGGGGATAGGAATTTTTCAGCTCCATTATAATGTTATGGGACCAGTTGTGTATACAGTCCCTTGTTGATCGGAATGTCCCGCAGTGCATGACTCTATATATGGAAACAATGAATGTAGAAATGTAGTCATGTTTTAAAGATGAGTTTATCTTGTAGTGAGTTTAAATAACAAGTAAAAATAAAATACTAGTTTCTTTGTAATGTATATAGAGATCAGCATTTCTTCTCAACTATTGAAGGCATCAAAACAAAATGGAAGACATTTGGCTTCCTGAATGACATGGCTGTAATTCACATGCTGAGTTGGTGATGAAGCATGATCCCTTGACTTTGTAAGGCTAGAGAAAAGTATATGATTTTTTTTTTTTTTTTGAGACAGGGTCTTGCTCTGTTGCCTGGGCTGGAGTGCAGCGGTGTCGTCATGGCTCACTGCAACCTCAAAGTCTTGGGCTCAAGTGATCCTCCTGCCTTAGTTTCCCAAGTAACTGGGACTACAGGCACATGCCACCACACCTGGCTAATTTTTTCTGTTTTTTGTAGAGATGGAGTCTTGCTCTTGCTCAGGCTGGTCTCTAACTCCTGGTCTCAAGCAACCTTCTCACCTCACAAAGGCTAGGATTGTTTTTGAGACCCTGTCACAAAAAATAAAAATTAAAAATAAATTAAAAATGAAAAAACTAAAAGCAGTATTGATTGGGACTGTGGGAGAACTGACACCTTCATACTCACTGGTCAGGATGTAAATTGGTGCCTTTCTTGGAGGGCAGTTTGATATATGTATTGAGAGACTTAAAAAGTGTGTATACCCTTTGACTTAGCAGTTCCATTTAGATGAATTTCATTCCAGGACATAATGCAAAATATATTCAAAGATTTGTATAAAAGGATGTTCTTCACAGTGTTATTTATAATAGCAGTGGATTGGAAACAACCTCAGTGTTCTGCATTAGAGTTTTTTTTTTTTTTTGAAACAGAGTCTGGCTCTGTTGCCCTGGCTAGAGTGCCGTGGTGTCAGCCTAGCTCACAGCAACCTCAAACTCCTGGGCTCAAGCAATCCTCCTGCCTCAGCCTCCCAAGTAGCTGGGACTACAGGCATGCGCCACCATGCCCAGCTAATTTTTTCTGTATAGTTTTAGTTGTCCAATTAATTTCTTTCTAATTTTAGTAGAGACGGGGTCTCGCTCTTGCTCAGGCTGGTTTCGAACTCCTGAGCTCAAACAATCCGCCCGCCTCAGCCTCCAAGAGAGCTAGGATTACAGGTGTGAGCCACCGCGCCCAGCCTACATTAGAGTTTTAACACAGAACATTTATTACGTCTATGTTTATCTATACAATGGAATACTGTTCAGCTCTTTAAAATTATGTTATAAAACAATATTTAATGAATTACATAAAGTTTGCAATATATTACTAAATGAAAAGTCATATTACAAAACAATCACATATAGTTGTTCTTGGAAAAAAGAATAGGCATTGAAAAAGGATTTCTTTCGGGGTGTGAAGTTCTGGGGGTGTGTGTATGTGAGTGTGTGTGCTTTCTAGTATCTTTCCATTTTTCTACAATAGATAATAATGAATAGGGAATAATCTTGTAATCACAAAAAAGTTATTTTGAAAAAGGATTTTGTGTATATTTATCTTAGAATGCAAAACTTGTTTTTTGTTTTCAGTTAGTGTTTTCATTTTAGGAACAGAAAAATGAATTGTTTGTGATGTTTATGTTAAATATTTGGTATGGTATACTGTTTATGCTTTTTTTTTTTTAAGAAACAGGGTCTCCCTCTCTGTTTCCCAGGCTGGAGTACAGTGGCATCATCATAGCTCACTGCAACCTCAAACTCCTGGGCTCAAGTGATCTTCCTGCCTCAGCCTCCCAATTAGCTGGGACTATGGGTCTATGCTACCATACCCAGCTAATTTTTAAAATTTTTTATAGAGACAAGGTCTCACTATTTTTCCCAGACTAGTCTCAAAAACTCTTGTGCTCAAGCAAGCCTCCCACCTTGGCTTCCGAAAGTGCTGGGATTATAGGCGTGAGCCACTACATCTGGCCAGTATACTGTTATGTGATACCTTTGGTTGAAGAACTATATTGAAACCATCCTAATTGCATTTAACATTTTCAGAGTTAAAATAATTTCAACTTGAGCACTGAGTTATTTCTTATATTTTGTGGTATGACCTGTATTTTTATATAGAAGCAGATGAAGAATTACATTGTTTTGTACATATAATAAAGAAATTATGTTTTATGTGTATATATGCTTTGCTAAGTTACCATTCATTTCATGTTGGAGATGTGTGTTTGCGAGGTTTTTTCAACTTTTGAAAAAAAATTTGGTCTAGTTTATTTTAACTTCTTGCAACTCTGAACCTTGTATTATTTCAATATATTTTCTACATTTGCTTTAGTACTATTTTCTCCTTTCTCGTGATACCTAGGAAGGCTGCTAGGCTCATGGATTTCTTTTTCTTATAATTCCATTAGTCTTACCTAATGACTTCTCTAAATGTTTATTATGGTATTCATTTGGGAATATCTGGTAAAGGAAATCTCTAGTGAAAGATACTTTCTCTCAGGTATATGTGATTGCTAATACCAGAGACTTATGTTCTGTCTTAGTTAAATTCACTTTAGACAGTTTCTTTGTAACTAGAATTAGTGTTTAAAAGCATTTTAACATTTTAAGGAGGAATAAAAATAAATTACTAGTTGATGTTTTAGGAAAATTTTGGAGCACAACTGTTTAGGTCCGATCATTTGCGGCAAGTAAAATTACAATCTTAAAAAAATATATATATTTTTTTAGCTCAGCAGATCTACTTATTTCATGTAAAATTTAATTAAGTAAAAAATCTACCTCAACTTGGATTGTGCCTTGTTATTTATTGCAGTTGAATTGCTATAACAGCATTTTATTTTAAGCCAGTTTGAGGTGTACTAAAACATAAAAGAAATCATGTAGTCATTTTAGTGCTTTTGAAACCAAATCCATAAGTAGTTAATTAAGATGCATGAAGTAAGTATTTTTATGTATTAAAGATAAAACTGTAAACATATATTGCTAAACATGCCTACATAAATAAATCATTCTGTTGATTTTTTTGGTTCTTTTTTGCTTTTTACCGCTTACCTCCTGAAAGTGTGATCATCTCATTTAATTCAAAATTATGTTTTTGTTTGGCTTCTATTCATTTATAGTTGCTGATTTTCTTTGTAATCTGTTTTATCAGTATATTATTGTGACCAGTTAGAATAATCTCCTTTCTTCTCTATATATCTGAATCATTTTTGCTAAACTATGAGATATTTTAAAAATCATGTAAATTTAGGGCCTCATATTTGGCACAATGTATTTCTTTTTTTTTTTTTTTTTGAGACAGTCTCACTCTTCCCCCTCCACCCACCCCCCAACCCCCAAGTAGAGTGCAGTGGTGTCATCATAGCTCACTGCAGCCTCAAACTCCTGGGCTCAAGCGATCCTCCTGCCTCAGCCTCCCTAGTAGCTGGGACTACAGGCATGAGCCACTGCGCCTGGCTAATTTTTTCTACTTTTGGTAGAGATGAGGTCTCACTCTTGCTCAGGCTGGTGTCAAACTCCTGGCCTCAAGGGATCCTCCTGCCTCTGCCTCCCAGAGTGCTAGGATTATAGGTGTGAGCCACCTTGCCTGGCCTCACAATGTATTTCATAATATGGCAACAGTAACTTATGAAACATTTTAAAAATTAATATATAAAATGATTTATTACTTTCTTCATTTAGAACTAGTTACTTGATTTTGTTCTAGTCTTTGATTTTGAGAACTTGGATATCATCACCAAGATAAGTCTGTTTCCAAGACCATAAATCTTAAGATTATCTCTATTAAAGGAGCTCAAATTCAAAAGACTGTTAAAAAAATTACTTTTTTCCGAAGTTAATGATATTATTTTGTTTGAAACTCTTTAATCTGCTTTTTGTCTCTTGGCCGCTAGAGGAATTTTTGGGGTTGTGTTTATGCCAATGTGTTTAAAAATACTTCCAAAGTGAGTAAAGAAATTTATTCCAAAATGTTATGGTAATTGGGCTGCCAATCAACTACTTAGTAAGTACTAAGTAAATATTTACTGATTAGTGAGTGAATGGGCTATAGAATCGCTTGTGCTTTCTAAGGCCAAGTTAGGCAACAACTTGGTCTGTTAAACTATATATGCAGGTGGTTCCTAACCATTTAGGGATTTGGGGATTCTTCAAGATTATTGAAACCATTGACTCTTCCCAGGAAAATATACTTATTCATAAAATTTTATATATATATTAAGGGATTAATGGACTCCAGTTAAAGTCCCCTGATATAAATAATCAGTTCTCCATTAACAAAAGTAATAGAGGTGGGGGAATATGGAGAAAAGATAACAAATAGTCCAAATTTATGGTTAAAACAAACCTCTAATTTGATCTTGTTTGGGGGCTCAGTGGGGACTTGTTTCCCTGTGACCTCAATAAATCTCAATCTACTTCAACATTTTTAAGATCTGTATTCCCCTGTATAGCCCTACCATAATTATAATTAATCACTCATATCTATTGATAGATATTTAGGTTGTTTTCAGTTTTTCACTTTTATAAACAACGCTGTGGTGCCGATTCTTAGGCTGAGTAGATTTTTTCGCATCTCCTGACTGTAAGTTTTAGAAGTGGATTTGCTGAGTCATTTGGATAAACAATGTGCCAAACTGCCCTTCCAAAAGACTATCCCAGGCTGCTTGCCCACCAACACACAGGTGATGGCCATTTCCCCATGTCCTCCTTAACTGAGTATTGACAACCTTCTAATCTTTGCCAGTGTCTCACATTTGTTTGTATTTCTTTGATTTCTAGCAAGGTTGGACATTGCTTTCATATGTTTATTGACTACTTTGTTTCTTCTTTGTGATTTGCCTTTTTATATATCATTAGCCTGTTTTTCTGTTATAGGTGTTTTAATTTTCCCAGAGCTCTTTTGTCTTACATATTAGAAGTAATTTTATCTCATTTTTGTTTTTTGGCTTTTAACTTTGTATAGCATTTTTTTTTGCTGTACACAAATGTTAGGAGTTTAAGACTGCAGTGAGCTGTGACCATGCCAATTGCACTGTAGTCTGGACAACAGAGTGAGACCCCATCTCAAACAAACAAACAAACAAAAAAATCCACACTTTTTTCTGTAGTCTAGTTTAATAGTCTTTTCTGGTCTGGCTATCAAGACATGCTTAGGAAAAACCATCCTTACCCAAAGATTATAAAATTTTCATTTGTATTTTCTTTTAGAATATTTTATGGTTCTATTTTATGGTTCTATTTCTGATAGGAAGTGAGGTAGGAATTTAGCTTTATATTTTTTCCAATGACATTAATATTGACATTCACTGTATGTCAAGTGCTGAGCTAAATGTTTCACATATATTAATAATTTCAATCTGAATCAATTATAAATGGCTCTAGTTATCCTCCAAAAATCTACCATTTCCCACCAGCTCCCTCTTTTCCCCACTGATAACAAAAGTCCATCATTGTCATATACTAAGTTCTCATATGTGTTCATATCTACTTCTTATCTATTCTGTTCTATAGATCAGTATGTCTCTGAATATACCATATTTTAATTATTAGACATTTTATTTGGGCCATTAAATCTTTTCAAAGACAAAGACAGATGAAATTGTTGCAATGATTTTCTTTGACATACGGTATTAGGATAGATTTTTAATGAGACTCAAAATGAATTTCACATTCCTTGAACAGACGGAACTACTACTCACCAGTAGTTCCATTAGAGAATCACTACATTTAGTTTTCTTAAGCATATCTTTCTATAGAGAGTATGTAACAGAAAAATAATTTTTAAAAATAGTACTCTGTACATTTTCAACTCAAGTAGTATAGTTATTTTAAAAATGTTAGAATAAATATAGCAAGATCTGCATAGAACGGTTTTTAAAATTTTCTCCTTTCTAAACAAAACATAGTAGGAAAGTTATAAATGTTACTGGTAAGATGTACATAAACTAGAAAACTGTAAGCAAGAGTTGTATAGGAATATGTAAAATATTTATGTTGTAGACCAGTACTATCCAGTACAAATATAATGTGAGCCTCAAATATAGTTTTCTTATTGATCTTAATAAAAAGTTGATTTCAATGTTTTATTTAAGTCAATATATAAAAATATTATATCAACATGTAATCAATATGAAGATTATTGTGATATTTTAGATATTTTGCATTCCTCTTCTTGTACTAAGTCTTTGAAATCTGGTGTGTATTTTACACTTACAAAATATCTCAATTTAGCCACAAAATTTTCACCAGAAATGCATGAACTATGTTCGAATTTCATAAAACTTTCAGTTGACAAGTAGATTCACATACCCAACTCTTTTCAAACGTACTTAAAAAGTATTTTCAGTAATTAAATTGAGCACCAGTTTTTAAATTTACATTTAAGTGAAACAAAATTTAAAATTCAGTTTCTCAGTTGCACGGGCTACATTTCAAATGCTCAGTAGCACACATGGCTAGTAGCCACCACAGTGGCAGTGCAGTTGTAGAAACGAAAGAGAATAGACTGTCTCCTGCTTTATAACATGTAGCTTACAAGCAATGAATACAGATGGGGTCTCTTGCCCTATGGGAACTGAAGCCACTGCTCTCTAAGGGAGCAAAAGAATCTCTTTTTTGAAGAAGGCGATACCCTTAAAGCTTCCCACCAGACCACTACTGCAAAACACACACAGACATCCACGGATGTACTCTCTTGTTGGCAAACTCCTGCACCACGCGTGGTTGAAGCATGGCCCAAGTCCTTGGAGCTCCTCTTCTCAGAAGCCCTCCCTTTTCTTGGGAGTAGAAAAGCCCTTTCTGCAGGGGCATGGGAACAGACAGGAGTAGAGAGATTCTTTTGTTATTCCTGATCTCTGTGGCTAGAAATTCTAACTTTTCCTTCAGAAACAAAACTGTAAAGGAAAATAAGGTTTTGTGGGATTATAGATCAACTGAGGTTTTGGGGCTTACCTAGGAATGTTTTAAATCTTTCTATAACTTTGTTTCTATGAGAAAATATTTATGTTCCAAACAACAAATGTGCAAATAATTTTGGAATATGGCTCCATTTGTAAGGGGACTGGGAAGAGGGTGGGAGGAAGAGGCTGGGGTTGCCTGTTGGTTTTATTGATACTACAGAAAAGTGCAGAAGCCTGAGTACTGAGTATGATGCATTAGCCTAAAGTGTCTCTTGCGTCTGCATGGCTTTGCTCGCAACTTTGGAACTAAGACAACCCATCCTGTTTTAGGTGTACCTCAGACTGTCAAATCACTTTTAGGTAGGGTGTTTTGTTATTTGTTTGTTTGTTTGTTTTGGGTGTGTATGGGTGTGTTGTTTTGCTTCATTTTTGAAACTGTTTGCCTAGAAAAGAATCACATTCATCCTTTTGTCTTAGTTACTGTTCATTTTTATGAAATATATAAAGTTGATGCTTGAAATTTGAGATCTAGTTGCAGATGAAATTTTTCCTTTCAAAAGAGATTTCCCTCCCAGTGTTGCTTTAGTCTTAGGAAATACTTCAGGGAAGGGAGTAATTTTAATTCTCTTAGATGAGGTGATGGGCAGGAGTCCCACTTTACTGCCAAGTTCCCAGCATGGCTAGTAATTCTGGCTACATGTGGAAGACTAAACAGCTTCAGAAAGGCGACTTGTAAAGAGATTCTGGAATCTAAGTAATGCCTAAACCCCACTTTCCTCCATTTTTCAGGCCTGTTTCCTACTTAGTTCGTGTTTTTGTTTGTTTGTTTTTCTTTTCTTTTCTTTTTTTTTTTTGAGACAGGTTCCTGCTCTTTCACCCAGGCTAGAGTGGTGTCATCATAGCTCACTGCAACCTCAAACTCCTGGGCTCAAGCAATCCTCCTGCCTTAGTCTCCTGAGTGGCTGAGACTGTAGGTGCGTGCCACTGCACCCAGCTAATTTTTCTATTTTTTGTAGAGGTGGGTCTTGCTCTTGCTCAGGCTGGTCTCGAACTCCTGGCCTCATCAATCCTCCCACCTTGGCCCTTACTTAGTTTATCTTAATGATCTTTTTAGATACCTGGTTTTAGAAGGAACCTTTGAAGAAATGGATAGAACTTTTGTGTTACTTTGGGTTATTGTCTAACATCTACACCTAATTAGTTGGTTTTTTAATGTTAAACAAAATACTCCAGAGCTTTTATGACTAGATGGGCTATTTAGGGGCTCCTTTATTTTAATATGGTGCCAAAAATAGGTTAAATATAATATTTAAAACATCCTGAGGCAATTTGTTGAATATATATTATTCCTCAGTAAAATTGAAGATAATTACCATAGAGGGGGAAAAAACATCCCTTTCTTACAAATATAACATGACAGCCTATTTTGAAATATTTTAAAATATTTCCTTAAAGATAAAAACTTGAGCATATATTAATATAAAAATTGGTATGCTCCAAGGAGTCTGATTCTTTTAATTTAAAATGTATAACATTAATTCTACAAAAGTGTATTGTGTTGAATTGAGAAACAGGTGGGCATTTTCAAGTATTTGAAAATATTTTTGTTATACCCAGGTTTTCACCTGATGATATTTGTCATTTTAGTAGTATTTGACGTATATTTTATTCTTTGGGAAAAAGAAGAAACTGGTGTTTTAAGCCACCTGTCATCTCTTGTGGTGCTACTCATTTATGAGTAGGAACTTGAGTCCCCTTGTGAATTTTTAACTTCTCATTTTATATGTTTAATGCCTCGTGGAGATTGAATCTGAAATCATCTTTGAAAGATAAAGGATTTGATTTGATTGTGGCAAGCATGAAAGTTATCCTCTAAATGAAACTGTGTGTCCTGGACAAAAGCCGGGACGAACGCCACACTAAAATGATCTAAATGTGGAATTTGATTGGACCTGTTTGTCTTGCACCTACCATAGCTCCATAAAAATAATCAGCTTTCAACAGGGATGAACAGATGTCCTGATTTTATCAGAAATGGCTTTCACATGGCCGAGGCTTCACAAAAGCCAGTAATCCCCCTGTTAGTCTGGTGGTGTTGAGATGCTTTTAAAACTTTTCCCCAAATATTGATTTGAATGCACAGTCTTTGTTGTTTATCTGTAAAATTCTAGAGCCAAGTGGTATCCTATTCGCCCAACAGAAATAAAGAGAAAAATGTTAAAAACAACCACTAGGAACTATAGCAGAGGTACAATTAAAGTATTTATTTAAAGTATTTAACAATAAATACTAGAATCTAAGTTCCATAAAGGCACGTCTATTTTGTTCACTGCTGTATCCTCAGTACAACAGAGCCTGGCCTGAAATAGGTCCTCAGTAAGTATTTGTTAAATAAATATGGTAGCCCCCCACCTTTATCCCTGGGGAACATGTTCCAAGGCCTCCAGTGGATGCCTGAAACCTCAGATAGTACCAAACTCTACATATACTACATTTTTCCTATAAATACATACCCATGATAAAGATTAATTTATAGATTAGGCACAGCAAGAGAGTAGCAACAGTAGCTAATAATAAAATAGAACAGTTATAACACTACACTGTAATAAAAGTCATGTGAGTGTGGTCTCTCTCAAAACACTGTCCCTTACCGTACAGCACTGCAGGTAACTGACACGGCAGATACAGGGGGCTGCTGTATTCCCCTTTAATCTCAATAGAGAGGGTGTATCCAGAGAGCTTCAGCCCTCAGGACTGCAGGTGTGCCCTTTACTGTGGGAGAAAGAAAAGAGAGGGGAAAGCCAATATCTCTTTGCTTCCTTTGGATTTCAGAGTTAAAGATGGAAATGGGAGTTTACTGGGCAAAAACTGGCATTTTTCCCCATTTAAAAAATTGTGGAAAGATATATATCATAAAATTTACCATTTTGACCATTTTTAAGCAGACAATTCAGCAGCATTAACATTCACATTGTTGTGCAACCATAACCACCATCCATCTCCAGAACTTTTTCATCATCCCAAACGAAAACTCTGTATTCATTAAACAATAACTCTCCATTACCCCTCCCCCACCCCCTGGCAACCATCATTTCTACTTTCTGTCCCTGTGAGTTCGACTATTCTAGGTGCCTCATGTAAGTGGAGTCATACGATATTTACTCCTTTGTGTCTGGCTTGATCTCTGTTTTTCAACATGACCCTTTTGCTTGGAGACTTGACAGTTTTTCTTTTCCCCTGGTGGTTTACTTTTTGCTTTGTACCTAGACCTAGCCAGTGATGCATACACAATGAGTTTCCAAAGACAGCTTAATTCAACATCTTGTTGCATACCACTAGGGGGTTATTAAAGCTTTGAAAATGTGATTCCTAATCTGTATGTCTGGTAGGTTCATCTACTCCAGGTCTTGCTGATAAACCTGCACAGACAGTAATCTCAGAGATTAGTCTTTCCCCACGTTTCATAAAATAAATTGTTCTTCTGATAGCCTGATTAGGAACTGGAAAATCACTGATACATTGTTGTAATTGCTTATACAGACATTAAGATGTACTCTGCGTAGGGGACCTCAGCTACAAGAGTGGTTTTGATTGCAGCTTCATTAAGGAATTATGTGCTTATACTCACTTCTTTTCACTTTTTTTCTATTCTCATTATATCTTCTGATCTCCCTCCCTTTCCAGTCTGTCCTTATCACTTTATTGCTTTCCCTTCCTCTTTCATTTCCTCTCTCCCTCCCTCCCTTCCTTTCTTCCTTTTTTTCTTTCTTTTTCATCTCATTTCTCTGAGTAGTTGCTACAGAGACAACCTGACCCTATGGGTCCAAATATAGGTAAAACAGTCGTAGCTCACTAGCAGTCTGCCTGGAGGGAGAGAGAAAAAGAGAGTAAAAGAACTAAAACTCATGGGGAAATAGCCTTAATTTTTTTTTATAGGACAGAAACTAACCTGTTGAGGAAGAAGATAAATATACTGGGTTCGATTTTCTACCTGATTGGCAGAAACAAGGAACAAGAGAGAGGAGAGCTTTGGAGAATGATTTGAAAAGTAATCTATGGAATTTAGCTTTCAAATAGTATCTTTAGAGCCTCTGAAACATAACACTGAACATAGAGCTAGTAAAGTGATTTTCTTTCTCTCTCCCTGTTCATATACATTGGGAAGATCACTTCTGCTTGACTTAATATTTTCAACCTGTAAAATGGTCAACAATTAGATTTGGAACCATCAGTTTGGCCCTTCAGAGTCCTTAGACATGAATGGTATTTTTAAAATTCAATTTTTATGATGTCTACAAATGCAGATGCCAGAGACAAAAGTATTGACAAAGAGCTGGGCGCGGTGGCTCACGCCTGTAATCCTAGCTCTCTGGGAGGCCAAGGCAGGCGGATTGTTTGAGCTCAGGAGTTCGAGACCAGCCTGAGCAAGAGCGAGACCCCGTCTCTACCAAAAATAGAAAGAAATTAATTGGACAGCTAAA
>CAUYSK010046008.1:0-29719 GCA_963575035.1 Avahi laniger
TCTGGACGACTAAAAATACATACATACATATATATATATATAAATTAGCCGGGCATGGTGGCGCATGCCTGTAGTCCCAGCTACTTGGGAGGCTGAGGCAGTAGGATCGCTTGAGCCCAGGAGTGTGAGGTTGCTGTGAGCTAGGCTGACGCCACGGCACTCACTCTAGCTAGGGCAACAGAGTGAGACTCTGTTTCAAGAAAAAAAAAAAAATTAATTAGAAGATATAAAATATTTTAAAATAAGCTATTATCAGAAATAAAGTTAAGTAAAATAATCTGTTTCATCATTTTAAAAAAGAAATTAGCCTCTGTTTTTGAGTTAAAAAGTCATATCAATCTCAGAGCCTTAGATGTTGGCTGGACTAAGGTGAGTGAGTGAGCCACCTGGAAAACCTCTAGGATGCATCCAAGAAGGGACAACACTAGCCCTTTACTCAAGAAGCATGTAGTAAACCAGCTGTTTCACTCAGCAGGCTGGTAAGTGTCACTGCTTTTTCTTTTGGAAGACACAATGTAGAAAACACACGGCTCTACTAGAGGACCCTGAACTTCTCTTACCCCGATCCAACTTTAATTCACTCACATTCCCATACGTTTCCTGCAAGATATGGAATAATTTTCTTGTATTTTCATACCAAAGAGTATATCATTTATTAATATCTCAGATGCACAATGTTTAAATCCCGACTATGCCCCTCACTCTGCCAGCATCTCCCCTGCCAGCATCCTGCAAGACATGAGCTAGCTGCCCCGTCCAGCAGTCAGTGCCGGAGTAGGGCTCTCCTACTCCGAGCCCTTCCAAGTTCGCCATCCCATCAGAGCAAAAGCCAAAGCCCAGGCCATGGCCTGGAGGCTTCGCTGCCGTCCCACCCAGCCCTTTCCACCAGAGCACCTCACCTGAAGGTCTTCACTGCAGGACTCCCTCCTCCCAGAGGTGGCTCACCTTCCTCTCTGATCCTGTGAGGGAAGTTCCAGGCCCATGCCTACCTGGGGGCATGTCCTGCCAGTTTACCTGGCACTATCTATTTGCTTTCGTAGCACTTAATCCTGGAACTGATTAACAAATTTACGTCTTTATTATGCTTAGTGCTTACTGTCCTGTCTTCTACCTCACACCAGAACATAAGCTTCACAAAGGCAGAGATTTTTCTCTATTTTTTCCCCACTGATGGACACTTAATAAATATTTGCTAAAGGAATGAATGCTAGACAAGAAAAACTTATAAAAGATATATGGCATATCACTGCCAGCAAAGGTTTAGGAATTTGCAAATTGTCAGGTCAAATGACTTGCTAAACAAAGCTATTCATTTCCTAAAGGAAAAGCTGTTTTACCCTGAAATCAATCTTCCAAAAAGTTTCTTAGTGACGAGGTGTTTCCCATTCTTAAATTCTCTGAGACCTATTTGGCAAGGATTCTGGCTGTCCCAATGTCATGAGTGAGGCCAATTGTAAGAGTTCCATAATAACGGTTTCCTCATTCTGGAGGCTGCCCCATATTGAAACTTGTCCGCCAAACACAGCTAATACACTGTCCAATCCCAGTAGAAAGAGACCAACGCAGTAACATTTTTTCTTTGAATTGATATGCAAATGACTTCCAAATTGGGAATATGGTCCAATGTCTCATTCAAGTTTTGATTCAAAATTTGATGGGTGTCCTGGGAGTCTATGCACTATGCACATGTGGCATGAGTCACTTCTCATTATCCTAGCAAATCTAAAAGAAAACAACTTATCTGGCCCAAGAGGATAACTTTCTATAAGAGATAACTCAGACACTGGGGAAACATCAATAATTAACAGCAATAGTTATCTATAAAAACCCTGAATCTGTAATTATCATATTCCTGGTTTGTTCCCATAAGTAAGATATCTGGAAAAACAAATACTAGAAACTTTCTATTCTACTAACACAGAAACTCACAAAGTTTCCTAAGTGCATATTAGTTAGGTTTGTTCCAGGTGAATACTGGAGAAGTATGTGTGGGACAGGGAATGCGGAAAATGGAGGTTTGTGAAATAGCCACAGGGGTCTGGAGAGTCCCTGGGAGGTTGTAAAATCTAACAGACAGCTGCAGATGCGCGGCATTCCTATCCCCCTTGATAAGGACGGAACTACCCAAGTCCCTTATCTCTACAAGATGAGACTGACCCAGGGGTCCCAGAAATTGGTTGTTTGAAAAAAAATTTTTTATTGCAGTGGCTGTTCTGGCCCAGGTACTCACTCCCCACTAGGAAACCCTCTATAAACCCCAAGGCTTTCCCCTCCCTCAGCATGGATGCTCTTTGGCCTCCACCCATCTGCCCAAAATAAATAGCATTTTGCTGCACAAGAGGCTTCGTGTGTCTCTCTCTCTCTCTGCTTCAGACCTAACGCATATTATTCAACTAAAGAGACAATATCCCTCTCAAATGTAATTTAGGAACTGATCCAAATTTCTCTCAATCTCAATCCCTTTCACTTAGGTCTAGGAGCTAATAACCCTGGTCTCCAACTACTGGAGACTGGGTTTCCTTCTCTGGAGGGACGCCTTTTTGGTCACACCCAGGGGTGGGTGACTAGGGAGCCTTTTCAGAAGCAGAACAGTTTCCAGTTTCTGGCCTAATTTCTAAGGGACTAGGATTAAGTTTAAAATAGTACTGTATGCATCAAATTAAATAAGGGATCCAAATGCAGATTCTAAAGACTTGAGTGAATGAGTATTTTGACTTAATGTTCTCTTCTCCAAATGTGAGAGAAATACACACAAAGTTTCAAGTATGACGTATCTAAAATCAAGCTCACATTAAAACCTGCACAAAAGTTTTCCTAATCAATAGTTCCTAATATCTCACATTATCATCAAAATATGGAGCCAGTAAGACTCCCCGTAAAGTGACCAAAGGGGTATGTGTGTGTCTAAAATCTGGTAGCAATACACGCAAACAGTTGAAATGGACATGAGTTCAAAGCATGGTCCGGTGCTGTGGCTCAAACCTGTAATCCTAGCACTTCAGGAGGCTGACGCAGAAGGATTGCTTGAGTGAGGCCAGGAGTTCAGACCAGTATGAGCAAGGGCAAGACGCCCCTCTCCACAAAAAGAATGGAAAAATTAGCCAGACTGGTGGCACGTGCCTGTAGTCCCAGCTACTGGGGAGGCAGAGGCAGAGGCAGAGGCAGGAGGATCGCCTGGGTCCAGGAGTTTGAGGTTGCAGTGAGCTATAATGACGTCACGACACTCTAGCCCGGGTGGCAGAGTAAGACTCTCTCTCGGGGTGGGGGCGGGGGTAAGCAGGGAACAACATAAAAGCCTTTAAATACTGCTGAGAAAGAACCCTCGAAATGGAAAAACTCAAAAGGGTCAAGAGGACAATTTACGTAACTTATAACAAGGGAACGGAGCCGTTCTGGGCGCTCCCGTGTCTGTAAATAACTCCTCCTTCCCGCAGGGAAAAGGATATCTCCTACAATCACAAGAGGCTGTGCCTTCTGGAGCTTTTCTAAATATGCCTTTTACAAACTCTTCTTTAAAAAAAAAACAGGCGAGAATGCGTGGCGTAGGTGATATTCTCTCTCGAACTCGGCAGAAGTCAACAAAGAGAAATCCCAAGGCGCAAACCACCAGAGCCGCTGGGTCTCAGCGCTCCTCGTGCAGGTGGGCGCCTCGCTCCCCGCCAGAGGACCCCCGCCCGCCGTCGCCAGACAGCCCTCGAGCAGCGCCACAGACCGAAAGGCTCTTCCCTCGGTTATGTAACAATTCCTCCTGGGCCTGATCGCCGGGGCCGGCGGGGCAACGCATGACGCACCGCAACTGCTCGGACCGAGTTTACCGTACGAGGCCGCGCGAACGGATTGTCCACAGGCAAGCGCTCCTCAGAACCGACCACGTTCGGAGGAACCCGCCCTCGGGTCGGCCAGGGCCCGGCCCGTCCGGCAGTACCTCCCGTCCCTACGGACCTGGCCCCGGAGCACCAGGCCCGCGCCGGTCCCCGAGGACACGTCCCACTTTTCTCGGGCGCCGGGCGCCCTGCCAAACGCGCCGGGACCCGCGGGCGCAGAGGGCGGCAGCCCGCACTCACTGTTGTACTGCACTCCCTTGGCGAAGCGCCTCTGCAGCGCCTGGTTCATGGACTGCAGCCCCGCGGGGATGTTCTTGTCCCGGCCGGGGGTCTGCTCCGACCCCACCAGTTTCTTGAGGGCGGAAAACATCTTCCTGCTCAGACGTCCGAGCCCCGGCGCGGCCGGCGAGCTCAGCGGTGGCGCGGCGTGGCTCGCACCATGTCCCGGCGGCCCGGGCCTCCCCGCGGCCGGAGCCGGCGCGGCCACAGGCCGGGGTCCCGGTGACGGGGCGCGGCCTCCAGCGGCAGCTCGGGTACTTCAGCCGCTGCAACTCCGCTCCGGGCCCCGCGGCCCCTGGCGCAGCCGCTCTCCGCCGGTCCGCACCGCCATCTTGGTGCCGGCTGCGCGGGGCGCGCGGCTACCGGGCGGCGCAAGGGCCACGGCGGGGGCGCGCATGCGCAGATCCAGGCCCTGCGCCTGCCCCGCGGGCTCGGGTTACCACCCCGCTCCCGCCGGCGTCCGGCGACCCGGGCCGTTTCCTCCGAGCTCCCGCCGCCCTGCGAGCTCGGCAGTCCTGGAAAAATGTTTATTTGTGTAACAAAACGGGATGGGCGGAGCTACTTCTTCTTCTTCTTGGTCACCTTGAGCTTCCCCTCGATCAGCCGCTGGGCCTGGCTCTTGATCTCGGCGCGCGAGGGCACGTAGCTGTGGTCCACGTCGGCGAACTGGAAGGTCTCTGCGGGCGGGCGGGCTGGGTCCCAGGTGGCTGCGGCGTGCCCCTCGCGCCGGCCTGCCGCCCCCGCTGTCCCCTCGCGCCGTCCCCAGCGCGCGTCCCCGCCAGGCACGGCGGGCCCCTCCTTGGTAACACTAAGTGGGTTCTTGCCATTGCTTCAGCCCCCCCCCCCACATCACTAAGCCCCTCCTTCATGAAAGTTCCACGGGCAGAACACGCCCCGCAGCCCCCACTGGCCTCCAGGGCGTCCTGGACGGAGAGGAGCCGGCACCACCCCGCCACCGCCGCGCCCCCGGGGCTGAGTGCCTGGGCCTGTACCGATCATGTCTTCCTCCAAGTCCTCAAAGCTGATCCTGGTGTTGTGCTTCTCCTTCAGCGTGGAGGACTCAAGGGCGTCCCTCACCTTCGTGTTGACCTGCGGGGCAGAGCCCCGTTCAGCTGAGGCCCACCCTGAGGGGACAGGCCGTGGGGGCGACTCCGGGCCCAGCCTACCTCTTCGGTTCTGGACATGGCCTGCACTCGGTCGGCCAGCCACGTGAGCCTCCCCTCGCAGTACGCCAGCTTGCTGTACAAATCGAGGGTGTCGGGGACCACCACTTCTCTCTGCAGGCCGGGAGGAGGGTCTCATCTCCCCTCTGGCCCCACTGGGGACCTGTGTGCAGACAGCTCCCCCACCCCATACCTGGGCAGAAGGCAGGACCACCCCGACCAGCCGGATGTAGAGGTTGTCGATGCCCATCTGGATGGTCAGCAGTAGTTTCTGGCTCTTGGTCAGGTTGGCGTGGGCCATCTGGAGCCTCTCCTCTTCCTCTTTCAGCATGTTCTTCATCTTCTTCTCAAGGGATTTAAAGCTGTGGGGTCAATGGGAGCACAGCAATGAGCGGCCCCTCAGGAGGCGGGTCCTGAGCTGGGTGCTGTCCTCGGGTCAAAGGCAGGGGCTCAGATGTTGGCTGTGGGTCCCCTGCTCATCTGCAGGGGTGAGCACGCTCCCAGCCCAGCCCCAGCCCATAGGGGCTGTTTGTGAGGCCCTGGGGGTGGCCCAGCAGCCCTGGAAGCCCCCAGGCACCTGACGGAGCCAGGCATCTGGTGGAACTTGAGCACCGCCTCCTCCAACTGCAGCTTCTTGGCCAGGGCCTCCAGCTGCCTCCGCCTCTCCTCACAGTCCTCCATCTGCAGCTCCAGGTCCTCCTCTGTGTTCTTCTGGGCCAGGAACCGGCTGGCGATGTCCTGGCCATTCCAGGAGACAGAGGCAGGTGAGGGGCGGCGAGGTGGGGGCTCCACGGAACTGGCTTACTCTGGGCCCCTCCCAGTGGCCAGAACAGATTCTCTGCACTCAGGGCTCGGTGATAATGTGAACTGCTGCCGGCACCCCGGGCTTGTGGGGGGTCAGCCAGGGGGTGATGTGCTTTTTTTAATTTTAGAGACAGAATTTCTGTCACCCAGGCTAGAGCCCAGTGGCATCATCATAGCTCACTGCAACCTCAAACTCCTGGGCTCAAGTGATCCTCCTGCCTCAGCCACCAGAGTAGCTGGGAATACAGGTTTGCCTGGCAGGGGTGAAGCACTTTGTGTGGGAGAGAGCATGAATAACCCCATGGAAGACAAGGAGATCACTGCTGAGGGATGTTGTGTCACTTTGAGTCACTTGTCTGACGGTGAACAAGCTTGTGTCAGGGCCTAATAATAAACCCAGATGGAATTAAAATGAAAGGGGGGAGGCGGAGGCAGCTGCCTGCTGTGACTGTCAGATTGGGAAGAGGCTGGGGGTTGGAAGCAGAGGCCACATCCTCAGCATCTGGATCATCAAATTCTGGCAGGTGCCCTGCTGCACCTGGAGCGGGGCTGGGGTACGCAGCTTAGTCCAGACAGTGTCCTCTGCCCCAAACCTGCTTTGCGGGTCCCAAGTCTCCTTCCAGACCTGAGAGCAGCAGGGCTGGCCCTGCAGGTTCGGAGTCCTCTGAGAGAGCTACAGCTTTCTGTGTCCATTCCAGGGACCCTGCAGACCCCAGCCCAGCTCAGCCTGCTCCTGCCGTGCCCTGGGAGCACAGGGAATGTTACCCAGAGTTGGGAGCACCGCACAGCAGTCTTGACTTTGTCCACCAAAGCAGTCACGCCCGTCTGATATTCAATGTCAGCCACAGAGGTCTCTTTTTTCCTCACTGGCAGAGAGGAAGGGGCTGTCAGCATGCAGGGACGACCAGGGGCTTTGTGCGAGGCCATCAGACGCCCAGCGTCTAGAAGGCCACCCAAGCAGCTGATGCCCTCCAGCTGGGAGCCTGTACCTTTACCTGCCCCCTCCCTGGTGGGGATTCCCCAGGCAGCCCCAGTGCAGAGGAGGATGAGGAGGGCGTGGCACTGTGGGGCTTAGCGATGCTCCTCAGAGGCAGCTTGGGGTCCAGGGGACTCATCCCCTCTGAGAAGTCCCTGAGTGATGGGGTCCTGGAGTATGAGCACAGCATCACTGCAGCCACAATCGCCCACAGGTTGTCAGCCCTGCAGGGGTCGTTGGGGACAGGCAGGGGCTCATCTGTGTCCCTCACCTCAGTGACTGCACAGTACACCTGCCTCCCAGTAGCCTGACTGGGTGGCTCCAGCCAGTGCTGGCCTCTCGAAACCCTGGCTAGGGGCAGGCAGGGAGCTGAGCACTTGCCTCTCACGGTTTCCGTACTCATCATGTTGGAAGGGAAGTCCAAGTCTGTCTGGCCCTGATGGGAGAGGGAGGAGGAGGAGAAGGGTGAACCGTGTCCTCTGCGGGGAGTGGAGCGTCCACTCAGCAGGGGTGGCGGAGGGGCCGGGCAGGGCCTGGGGCTCACTCGGCGGTACTTATCACTGGTCTCCTTGGTGCGGATCTTGTCGATCAACTTCTTCTGCTGGTTGAGCCGATTCTCCCGTGCCCTGCGCTCCTCGATGAAGGATGCCTCCCCTTGCCTCATGTTCCTCTGGGGACAAGGTGGGCTGTCTCACCAAGGCCCCCCATGGAACTAAAGCCAGCAGGCGGTCGTCAGCCCTTATCTTACTAGACTTTGGAACAGCGCCCAAGGCTGTGGGTCATGCCTTCTTCCCAAAGCAACGGTGCTGCTGGCTTCCCAGCGTCCTCTGGGACTCATGGCTCACACGTGCCCAGTGTTCCCTCTCCAGCCCTAAACACTAATTCATTGTCCCCCGAAACCTGGTCTCTCCCAGTGCATCCTGCTTTGGTAGCTAAAGCCACCATCCATCTGCCCCTGCCTCCACATCCTGGGCAGTGCTTCCCTCACAATTCCTGTCGTCACAGCTCACTGGGGTTTCCTCTTAGAGGCTTCTCGGCTCCGTGTACTTCTGGCCACCCCCACTCCACCTCTGGCCTGCTCAAGTGACCAGCGTTTCTGCCCTGGCACTGTCCAACCCCTGCAGCCAGAGCGTACCCTTTTCGAAGCACAAATCTGGTCCTGTCCCTTCCATCTCCTCCCAGGGCTCCAGGTGAGGAGTTCGGCCCCGCTGACCCTGCTGTCTCCACTGAGTCACAGGCACAGAACTTCTGGGACTTTCTCTGCCCCCAGCCACATCACCTGCACGTCATGCCCCTCCCAGCCCCACGCCTCTGCCTTTGTTGTCTCTCCTCCTCCCAAATTCTGGCCACCCCTGCCCCTGCTCGTTCATTCCTTCAAAGCCCACCTTAAGCCCTGCCTCCTTGGAAAGCCATCCCAGAGCTCCCTGAGCAGGCCAGCACCCCAGGAAGGGCGCCCACGGCACCCCACACCTTGCTGCCATGCTGGCCAGGCGGCTGCGCAACATTATCTCATGGACTGTCGGACAAGCAGCTGCCTCCTCGTGCTGCCTGCTCCAGGGAGGGGCTGCATCCCCAGGGCCCTGTGGGGGCCTTGCACAGACTGGGTGAATGGGAAACCCCCACCCTGGCCAGGCTGACTCTCTCCCTCCTGCCTACCTCATGGCTTCTGTGCCCAGTGGGACCCCCTCTGTCCTGTGGGTGAGCAGAGGCTGGCTGCTGGGTCCCTCCAGGGGTTGTAGGCATTGTGGGTATGGGGATCTCCTGAGGGACCAGGGACCAGATGGGTTTGGGGGGGCCAGCCCTGGAGGCCCTCAACCCCGGGACCCCAGCTCACCTTGACCTCATCTGTGATCATCATGGCATCTTGGGACATGACCGTCATATCCGACAGCTCAGAGCAGTAGTCAGCCACAAGATTCTGCAGCTTGTCCAGCTCTGTGGGGTATCCCACCAGCACCTGTGAGGGCAAGGGCAGGTAGGCACAGGGGCCACAGGCAGCTCCAGTGCTTCCCCTCCGTGCTGGCTTCTGGTCTATGGCCTCAGCCCCCAGCCAGGCACAGAGCAGGTGAAAGGAAGTGTTTTGGGAAGGGCAGACAGCAAGGCCTGGTGGACTCTCCCGCAGCCCAGAGACACTGTGAAAAAGGTAGTGAGATGTTCTTCCCAGGAAAGGCTAACTGCAACCCAGGGAGACCCTCTGCTTGGGAACAGCTTTGGTCTGAAGTGAAGCCGAGGGTCAGAGAGTCAGGGCTCAGGCCCAGGCTGCTTCGGACTGGATAGCTGTGTGACCTTTGGAAAGTTACTTAACCTCTTTGAGTGTCCTCATCTGTAAAAGGTGATAATGGCTCTTTCAGAAGGTTGCTGTCAGGATCAATTGAGAACGTAAAATTATGTATTTAGCGCAGACCTGCTGCATAAATGTCTAAGATAGCTTTGCTATTAGTATTTTGTTTTTAATGGTTATAAATGTGGAATTTTTGTTTGTCAGTTTTTAAAAAACATGGATGACCATGGCAATTTTTTTTTTTAATGTGTATATTCTAAAAAGAAGAGGAGGCTGGACGCAGTGGCTCACACCTGGAATCCCAGCATTTTGGGAGGCTGCGAGGCAAGAGGATTGCTTGAATGAGGCCAGGAGTTTGAAACCAATCTGAGCAACATAGCTAGACCCTGTCTCTACAAAAAGAAAAAAAATTAGCCAAGGCTGGTGGTGTGGCCTGTAGTCCCAGCTACTGGGGAAGCTGAGGCAGGAAGATTACTTGAGCCCAGGTGTTCAAAGCTGCAGTGAGGTATGATTGACACCACTGCACTCCAGCCTGGGTGGCAGAGTGAGACCCTATCTCTAAAAAATAAATAAAGAATAAATTTAAAAAAGTAAGAAGAAGATGCTACCAGGGGGACATAGCACCCAGGTGTAGGAGGGTGTTGGAGGGGTAGGCCGGGAAGGAAAGGTGGGTAAGGCCTCCGGATGAGCCCCCCAGGACCAGGGGCTGAGGCAAGAGGGACAGGCAGTAGGATGGCCTGGGATCGTGGGCAGGATTGGAGGGGTAGGACCCCAGCAGGAAACAGCTGCAGTGCCCCACCCATCCATCACCCCCACCACATTGCACTTGCACCATGTCACTGTGCCACACACCGCCCTCCAGGCTCCCTTTTGTCCAATTCTAGGGTGAGGGTGTCTGGGGTATTCCCCTACCCTGTCCCAGGCTCTCTGCTCCTGTGGCCCCCTCTCTCCCTCCCCCATCCCTGCTGCTCTTCTCAGCACCGTCCCCCACCCCTCCTGTCTTCTCCTCCTCATCTACTGTCCCCTGGCCTGTGCTCTGCTTCATGCGAGGCTGAGGGGCACAGCGGTGGGACTGTGCTCCGCAGGGAGCAGGGGGCTGGCTCGGGTGGGGGGCAGACCCCTCAACGTGCAGGAGGCGCCTGCCTTGTAATATATTAGGGGACCTTCTGTGCCCGAGTCTCAGAGGCCCAGGCAATGAAAAAATACAAACATTTAAAACGCACAAGAAAGTCCAAGGGGTTCTGATGCGCCCACGATGTGCTTTTCTGGATTAGCAAAAGATCAAGTTTGTAAACGAGCGTCCTGCTAAGCTGGTACCCAAAGCAGGACTCGGTCTTCCTGCCGGCCTGGGGGTGCCAGCCCTGGCCCCGCCCCTCCTGGCCGCGGGGCGTTGGGGACTCACTTGCTTCAGGTAGTTCAGCAGGTTCACGTACAGCAGCTGCACTTGCTGGCTCGTGGTGATCTTGACCACTGTCTTTTCGATGTTGTTCTCCAGCTGGCGGATGACCTGGCGGCGAACCGCAGGCACGTCGAGAGCGCGAGGGGACCGGCCACCCGGGTCCCGGGGGCCCGCCCTGGGGGAAAGTCGTGCTTGCCTCGCGCCGCCCGCCGGCTCCGCCCTCCCGCCCGCCAGAGCCCCCGCCCCAAGAAACCACGCCCTCCATCTAGCCCCGCCCCGGAGACCCCGCCCATCTGGGGGCCCCGCCCTCCAGAGGCCCCGCCCTCTCCGGGCCCTGGCTCCGGCGCCTGGCCACCTGCAGCAGCCGCTGCTCCTCCTTGCTGGCCTCCGGCTGGCCGCGCAGGCCGGCCAGCTCCAGCTGCATGTTCTCCAGCTTCTTCCCGCGCCGCCGCACCAGGTGGATCAGCACGTTGTGCACGTTCACGCGGTCGAAGACGTACTTGCGCAGCCTCTCCCGCGCCACCTGCTCGGGCGGGCACGGTCCGCGCGTGGGTGCGGGAGGGCGCCGTAGCGCGCCAGGAGCGGGAAGGGGAGGGACGCAGGGTCGGGGGTGGACGCTTGCTCTGCCCTCGCGGGCTTAGCGGGGAGCGCTGGCGGGGCAGGGGTGGCGTTCGGAGGGCCGCCCCTGCCCCTACCCCGTTACCTCCACGGTGCTGCGGCAGTGCGCCAGCCTCAGGGGCGCGTCCTTCCCGCACGCCCTGGACACGGTCCACTGGTCGCACTGCGGAGGGAGGCGGCTGAGCCGGGGCGCCCCTGAGCGACCGCGCAGCCGCCGCCCCGCAGGCGTCCTCCTCAGGACCCCGTACCCCTGCCGCGGGCCCTCCTGGCATCCCAGCTCAGACATGGTGGGACAGGTGAAGAGGGCCTGGGACTCCCTAGCTGGCCAGAGAGCCAGAGGGGCCCCTGCTGCAGGACATGGACCCAAAGATGCCACGCCTTACGGGGCGCGTGGCGGGGAACCTGCGGCCAGGCTGCTGGGGTGACTGGAGCCCCTAACCGGATGCCCCGGCTCCAGAATGATTGGGAGGGGCCCCCTCATCCCCAGGCAGCTGGGAGGGGTGGGGCTCGTGCACCTTCTTGGCCAAAGCCCAGTCCTGGGCCCCGCGGCGGAGGTTGCTGCGCAGGAGGGCCAGCGTAGCCTTATTTTGGGCTGACTTCTCTCTCACCCCCTGGATCTGGAGCGCCCGACATTGCTCTGCGGGCGGGAGGAGAGGACAGGGTCGCCAGGATGTGGGCTAGGGCCCGGCTCAGAATCCCCCAGGGAGGGGCTCGCATCGGGGCTCTCTCCCCCATCCTGGCCCCGGGGGACACGGCTCCACTGCGCAGCCGTGGTTATCTGAGAGGCTCTCAGTGGACAGGGTGCTGGCAGTGGAGAGGGCGAAGCCAAGGACGGGGGCGAGGTGTTGGTGTCCTGTGGTCCTTCCAGATCTGCTGCTCACAGAAGAAGGCGGGTCCCTTCCTGTCCCTTCTGGATTTGGGGCCCATTTGCTTTTATGCTCACAAATCTCCTTGAAACACCCCCCCCCTTGGGAGGTCCTTTTGATCCCTCTCCCCAGCCTCGTTGGGAGTGGGCAATAGAGTGTCCACTTGCCCCTCCACATCCTGGTGTTAAAACTGAAAGTTCTTCACCAAGAACCCCAACCACAGGTGGGCCAGGGTGACTGGTCACTCCCGTGTTGGCCCACCCTGGAGTCGAGTGATGGTCTTCAGCTCCTGTGTCTGCTCCTCCACGTCTGCCTCACTGTGTCTCTTTATGGTGGCCCTCATGGTCCCCCAGGGGCCCTGGGCACCTCCCACGCTCCTCAGCCTTTGCCTGCTCAACAGAGTTGAGGTCCAGGTTGTCCCCAGAATCCCAGCCCATTGTGACGGGGCCAGGGTTCTTGATGCCCAGGTAACCCTGGAATTGCAGGCCCTCCCTGCCCCACTCTCATCCTAATTTAAGTGAGTCTTGTGGAGGCTGCTGGTGGCCCAGGAGCTGTGTTGGGGCTGAGGTGCCTCTTTCCTTGGGGAGGTGATGTGTGATGAGTTGGTACAGCACCCCAAGCCACACCTGTGCCTTCCCAGCCCCCTCCCGTGCCCCTAGGCTGCCCTGCACAAAGCTGGATTGCGCCTCCTACAACTGTTACTGCTTTACAGATCTCTGCTTCCCACCACTTCCCCAAGTTCAAATTCCATGCCCTCGGTGACCTGGCTCACCAGACCCCAAGCCGAATCCCTCACTGCCTCAACTCTTCCCACTTCCCTTCCTGACTTTTGCTGCGCTGCCTGGAGCCCACCCTCCTCTGCCCCCACTTCCCTCTGGGAACTGCTGGGTTTTGGTTCAGGTGCCATTCACTCCAGGAGGGGTGAGGTCCCCGTTGGTCTCTACCACCCTGCACCTTCCCTTCGAGTGAGTGGTGTGCCCGGAGCACCCAACAGCCTGGGACTCTGTGGGGTACACACGAGTTGGGCTACTTTCCCCCCAGCTTTGCTGTATTGGTTTGCTAGGGCCACCATGACAAAGCACCACGGATTGGAGGCTTAAACAACGGACATTTATTTCCCACAGTTCTGGAGGCTGGAAGTCGGAGATCAAAGTGCAGGCAGGGCTGGTCCCTCCCGAGGCCTCCACCTTGGTCTGCAGATGACTGTCCCCCTGTGCACGTCTGTGTCCTAATCCCCACTTCTTAGAAGGACACCTGTCATGTTGGATTAGGGCCTACGCTCATGAACTCATTTTACCTCAGTTACACAGTGAAGACCCTATCTCCAAACACAGTGACATGCTGAGGTCCTGGGGGCTAGAGCTTCAACACAGGAATTGGGGGGCACAATCAGCCCTCACCCCTGTGCTGCTATGGGCCCATCTTCCTCTGTGACCTCTCACACAGATCCCCTATGTTTCTGGTCATGGTCAACTTTCAGAGGGCCAGTCCAGTCTAAAACTCCACGTTCACCCCTGCCCTTCCTGCCATCCCAGGCCTTGCCCTCAGGGGCTGGCAGAACCTGCCAAGGGTGTGGTCCGATCACTTCCCCTGGTTCTAAGGGGCCCAGCTTGGTGTCCTGCTGGCAGAGCCCACCCGCTGTCCCCCAGTTTGGGCCTTCCTTTCTTTCTCAGATCAAGAAGCCCAAGTCTCAGTGGGGCAGTCGCCTTCCTGGGCGTCCCGGCACTTGATGGATCACATGACTTGGTTCTGGCAAAATGTGTGAGCAGGAGTGGCAGGTGAGCGCCCTCCTCCCCCTCTCCTTCCTGCTAAATGGAATAAAGACACAACGGCAGAGGCTGGTGCAGCCATGAGACCCAAGGTGGGCACAGGAGGTGATCTGGGGAGCGAGGCCATCACAGCAGGGACAGACTCAAGGGACAAGGGTGGAGGTCCAGCTCCTTGCCAAGCCTGGCCAACCCACTTTTACATGAATGAAAAAATAAAAGCTCTAACTTGCTTAAGCCCCGTTCTTGGGCTTTCTGTCACTTTGCCCTCCTGCCTATTTGGAGGGCGCACCAGGTACTCCGTAACATTCTTTTGAGTGACCAGTCAGGCCCAGGCGAGGCTAAGTGGGGCTGGAGTGCACGGCCCTGTGTGGCCTTCCCTGTCCCCAGGAGGCCAGCGTCCCACGACTGACTCACCAAGGCTTCGAGCCTCTCCGCCTCCTGCCAGGCCGGGTGCCGAGGGTGGCACGCCTGCTCAGGAGCATGCCTCAGTGGATAGTGCCCCAACTGCCCGCCTGGTGGGGAGCGCCCAGGGGCGGCTCCACCTGTTCGGTAGGAGTGGAACGATCGGCAGCCTGCCCTGTCCCCACCTCTTCTGCTCTGCGCCTGCGCAAGTGGG
This sequence comes from Avahi laniger, assembly GCA_963575035.1. Lineage (NCBI taxonomy): Eukaryota > Metazoa > Chordata > Mammalia > Primates > Indriidae > Avahi > Avahi laniger. Next base: position 14,596 of record CAUYSK010046008.1, read on the forward strand.
ACAGACTTAGACCCCGGTCCCCACCTCCCACCCCTGGCCACAGGCCTTGGCGGTCTCACACGGCCTACAGGGCCAGGAGGAGTGTCTAATCCTGGGCACAGCATTAGGAACTCCCTCGGTGTGTAGTCGGTATGTCACCTTCACATGTGGCTGTGTGGCCCTGAAGGTGACATTTCATCTCCCTTCTCACCCCTTGTGCTTCTCAGTTTAGAGCTCAGGTGGGAGAAGGGACAAGTCATTTATTAGCTCCCCTACCCCATCACCAGCTGTCACCCCAGACTTCTGAGGGTACAGGGCCAGGATGGGGACGCTAAAGCACAAGAGAGGGCAAGTCCTTCCACCCGGGCCCCAGACACGCGTGTGCTCACGGTGCTCACCCTGGTTCCTGCTGCCCTGGAGCTGCGCTATTACACTACCCGGCGAGAGCCCTCCTGATCCCCTCTCCGGGGCAGGTCCCACGCTGGGGCAGGGGCAGTGCACACAGGTTTGTCCGGCCTGGCCATGCACATGTGCAGAGTACGTGGCTGGGGCACCCCGGGGTGTGGGGAGGGCCAGCCTGGGGTTGGGGGACACTGAGGGCTGCCCCCTGGATGCCCATCCTGCCAGGATGCACCCCGGGGTGTGGGGAGGGCCAGCCTGGGGTTGGGGGACATTGAGGGCTGCCCCCCTGGATGCCCATCCTGCCAGGATGCCCCCTGCCCAAGTCCCCCGTGCACGGCTGGAGCTCTCCTAGGTGCGTTGATCTGTAGGAGGCAAGGGGAGACAGCTAGAAACACATCCACTGCTTCTCAGAGCACCCATTTTATCATGGGAAAACTTGAGTCCTGTAAGGAGGTCGGCAAGCAGCGGAGGCCAGGCCTGGGATCAATTGGTGTGGTGCTCCACGAGGGGTCTCTCAGTCCAGCCACTCCCTGTGGGGCCCATGTGGCTGCCGTGGCCACCCATACTCCTCCCCTCCCTCTCAGGGGCACTTCACCCCTCCTGGTCTCCTCCTGAGAAGGGAGCCCTCCAAGGGTGTGCGGTATCTGCCCGCAGGGTCAGCCGTCCAAGATGCACAGGCCGGGCAGAGGGGCCCTGTCCAGCCTACCACTTGGAGCCCCGGGTTGGCCCGACTGAAACTGTGGGCAGCAGAGCCTCGGTTTCCACTTCGCACTGCCTCCCAGGCCGTCTCACCTGTGCTCATGTCTTTGGGGAGCTTCCCTGTCTCCAGGAAGAGCCAGAGGTCGCTGCATTTCTGCGATTCCACCCTTGTCACCCAGTAGCTGGCCACGGAGCCTGAGACTGAAGATGAGGAAGCGGCAGGGCAGTGGGTTGGGCCTGGGCGTGAGGGAACTGGTGCAGGCCCCCAGCAGAGGTGCTGGGTGGGCTTGGGCAGGGCTCCTCCCCATAGGCGGTGGCAGCACCACAGCCCCCACCCCTAGTGGAAGCCGGCCCGCGCCGATGAGCCCGGGCACCAACCCTGGGGCGCGGACCCTGAGTACCCACCCACGGCCACCAGCAGGCTCCACTGGAAAGGGTAGGGACACCTCCTCCGGAAGAACATCTGCAGGCCGAGGGTCGCACCGGTGCCTGCCAGGAGCCGAGGTCCCCATCAGTCAGCCTGTACGCGGGGCTGGCCAGGCCCACCTGGCGCGGCCTGAGAGGCACCTGCCAGGCCCCAGCACCCAGGGGCAGGGTGATTTGGCGCCACCTGCTGGGGAGTCGGGGTGAGACAGGAGGCGAGTTCTCCCCACGCCCGGGTCACCTGGACGCAGCCTACCTGTGACGAAGGTGCAGACGCCCTTCACGAAGGCGCTCGACTGGCACGCGGCATACTCCCCGAGTCCCTGCAGGAGGCGGGGGAGGAAGGCTCCGCTCCACCTCTCCTCCCTCGCCGCCCCTCCTGGCCTTCCTCTGGGCACAGCCCGGCTGCGCGGAGACCGGGGCCGGGGCACAGTGCGCCGCCCCTAGGCCGCCCGGGCCGCCCGGAGCCCCACAGCGAGCGTCCCTCGCCCTGCGCCCCGCGGCCCTTGCCGGTGCCCCGGCCCGCCCGGGGCAGCTCTGAGGTCTGGGGCCCACGTCCCAGCCCGGCCTTCTCACCGGGTGCTTGGCGGCCACAGCGTCGTCCACTCGGGACAGGCCCAGGTTCACCATGACTGGCCCGGCTTGCAGATGAGCCTGCGGAGCCGCAGGCGGGGAGGGCGGGGCCCGGGGCGGGGCCTGGGCAGGGGCGGGGTGAGGCCTGGAGGGCGGAGCCTGAGGCGGGCCTGCGCAGGAGCAGGCAGAGAGCGCGGGGCCTAGGAGGCGGGGCCTGGGCAGAGGGAGGGGCGGGGCCTGGGCAGGGGAGGGGCGGGGCCTGAAGAGCAGAGCCTGAGGCGGGCTTGCGCAGGAGCAGGCAGCGCGGAGCCTAGGAGGCGGGGCTTGAGGGCAGGGCCTAGGCAGGGGCGGGGCGGGGCCTGGAGGGCGAGGCCTGAAGCGGGCCTGCGCAAGAGCAGGCAGAGAGCGCGGGGTCCAGGGGCGGGATATAGGAGCGGGGCCTGAGTAGAGGGCGGGGAGAGAGGTGGGGCTGAGCCTGGAGGGCGGGGCCTGTGCTGCAGCAGGCAGAGAGCGAGGGGTGTAGGGGCGGGTCTGGGGGGCGGGGCCGGGGCAGGGGTGGGGCGGGGCCTGGGCAGGGGTGGGGCGGGGCCTGGAGAGCAGGGCCTGAGGCGGGCCTGCGCAGGAGCAGGGGGGCGGGGCGGGGCCTGCACAGCCAGCCCTGCGCCGGCCGCGCCCTGTCGGAGCAGGAGCTGAGGGATTCTGGACGCCGACTCCGCTGCACACTCTGGCTCTGTGGCCCAGGCCGGAGTGCAGTGGCGCAATCATAGCTCGCTGCAGCCTGGAATTCCTGGGTTCAAGCGATCCTCCCACCACAGCCTCCCGAGTAGCTGGTACTCCAGGCACATGCCACCACGCCCAGCTAATTTTTAAATTTTTTTGCAGAGACGGAATCTTGCTATGTTGCCTAAGCTGGTCTCGAATTCCTAGCCTCAAGTGATCCTCCCCCATCAGCCTTCCAAAGTGCTGGGATTACGGCGTGAACCACCACGCCTGGCATCTTTTACCTTAACGACCTCTTTAAAGGCCCTGTCTCCAAATATTAACACAATCATATTCTGAGGCTCAGGGTGTCTTCCTCTCTCTAAGACGGAAGAAGAGGCCCTGGACTTCCTAATACTTAACAGGCCCCTCTTCCTCCGCCCTGAGTGGGGAGCCCCCCTCCCCCCCATGGAGAATCTATGTCCCCAGGAGGTGTCCAGTGAGTGCGGGCGGGGGCACGAAAGTCCAGGGTGTGGTCTCAGTCTTGGAGAGACCCCCTTCCCTGCTTTTTCCACATCCCAGCCTGGTCAGCCTGGAGTGCTACCACGTGGTCCCGCGGGCTCAGCAGTCCGCCGAGGCCGCGCTCACCTGGGCCTGGGCCTCCAGCCACAGCTCACGCTCCTGGGGCAGCCCCGGAAGGAGCCCCTTAGGAGGCCGGCCCAGCCCCTGCCGGAGGCGCACTGCTCGGAGGGTGTGTCTGCAGCCGGGTGGAGGCTGAGCAGGGAGGGTGCTGGCCCTGACTGAGGGCCACTGCTCCTTTGTCCCCAGGGGAACTGAGAGGGAAACAAGGTCAGCCGCTGCCCAGCAATGACGTCTGCCCGGTGCCCGCCAACTGGCGGTGGGTCCTGCGTCCCTGAGGCTCAGAAAGAGTCCCGCTCAGCCTGGGAGCCAGAATGTCCCTGGAAGGGAGGCGCGTGGGGGAACAGGTCAGGTCACACCTGGCTCGCAACACCTGCTGAGCGCAAGGTATGGACCCAAACTCTCCGGGCCAATCAGCACACAGCATTAGCCTACCTAGCTCTCTCAGCCAATCATCTTGAGTCTTGAAACATAGCTGCTTCCAGCCAATTAGAGCAAAGCACAGACAGCACTTCTCAGCCAATCAGTGCAGGATGAGGGCCCGGCCCACGCCAGAGGCTAAGCTGGTATGAGCTGGAGCAAGAAGCCGGCGGGATGTGGGCCCGGTGCAGCCCGGGGCGCAAGGGAAACCGGGGGCGCGGGGTGAACTGGGGGCGCAGAGGGAACTCGAAGGCGCAGTGGTTAACAGGGGGCCCAGGGGTTACCAGGGGGGCAGGGGGTACTAGGAGGCGCAGGGGCTACTTGAGGGTGTAGGAGGTACCCAGGGACACCTCTTTTCCCTTTAGATTGTCTCTGCCATTCTCAGAGCACCTCAGCTCCTGTCTCTGAGAGGTGGGATGATGGTCGGCTCTAACAGCTTTACTGAGATTTTTTTGCGGACCACACAGTTACAACTCAGTGGTTTTCAGTACATCAGCAGAGTTTTGCAGCCATACTGTCAACTCTAGGACGTTTTCATGACCCCAAAGAGAGACCCCCATCCGCTAACAATCACTGCCCATGCCTCTCCCAGCCCGGCAGGCACCTATCTACTCCGGCCTCCGGATTTGCCTGTTCCTGACGTTTCCCGAAAAGGGAATCATAAGACATGGGTCTGGCTTCTTTCACGCAGCACTGCGCATCTGAGCGCAGCAGTGCTGCCGCGTGGGTCAGCGACCGGTTCTGTCATTCCGGATGATGTTCCAGGGCACGACGGGCCACCGCTTGCTCATCCAGCCGCCCACCGAGGGCATTTCGTTGTCCCCAGTTTTTAGTGACTGCGAATGAAGTCACTGCCAGGGGCAGGTCTGGTGGAAACATAGTTTCATTTCTCTTACGGAGCGCCTGGGAGCGCGGTGTTGAACTGCGCGGTGAGTGAATGTTTCGTTTCGCCTTATGGGAATCTGCCAACGCACCTTCCAAGGAGTAGAACCATCCGGTTCTCCCCAGAGCAGGCCGGGCTGCGTGTCAGCCATCTGCCCTTGGGACCAACGTTCTGATAGGTGCAGTGGCTGTGTCCTGAAATGGCTCTAGTTTACATCTCCCTAATGACTAACGATGCTGAGCACCTTTTCTTCTGCTTATTTTCCACCTAGATGTCTTGTTTGGTGAAATGTCTTTTCAAATCTTTTGCCTGTCTTTGTTTTTTAAATCAGCACGCTTGTTTTCTTATTGTTGAGCCTTGAGAGTTCTGCAAGCATTTTGGACTGCATTCCACCTGGTGACTCTCGGTGGCCTTGGCAGGGACCTGCCCGAGAGTTGGCACCTCCTGAAGCCCAGTAGGGGCAGCCAGGAGAAACTCTCAGTTCCTTCCGCTCCCCCCCTGCTGGGTGCTGAAGGTCTTTCTCTGACCCTGTTCCTTCTTCCACTCTGGAAGGCTGGCGGTGCTCTCCTCCCTGGCTGGTGTGCCCTGAGGCCACGTGCTGCACCCTGTCCAGTCTCCCTGGGTGCTCTGTGCAGACAGGTCACCCAGAGAGACTTTCCCAGGCTCCATCTTCCACCAGCCCACGGCGCCTCCTGGTGTCACTCCCACCTGCACACTTACACAACCGGCGATAAGGCAGCATCTGATACCATAATCCTCCCTAAGTGCCAGCTCGGCCCCATCCTGTCCCAGGTGTGTTTGCTAGAGGCCCAGCTGGTGGCTGTGTCAGGAACAGTGGGGAGTCTGGGGTGAGAGCGCCCAGGCCTTTCTCACAGCTGTGCTAGCACAGGCTCTGTCCAGAGGTCTGGCCAGTGGTGAGCCCCCTGCTGTGTTGGGGATGAGAGGGAGGGAGGACCGCTAGGTGACCAGATCCCAGGTGGGGGCCTGCTGGTCAGAGCAGCACCCTCAGTACCCTGGGCCCCTGGCCCCAGCCAGGCTGGAGGGTGGACAGAGGTACTTGGGGTGTGAATCTGGGCAAGCCACGGCGAAGCCTGGGCAAGCCTCAGCGGGGCGGCTGGGCACGGGGCCTTGCGTCTGGTCATGTGCCTGGCAGGTCTGGGAAATCCTCAGCCTGTGTGCGTCAGGAGAGAGCCTGGCTGTCTGGAGCCCTCCAGGAAATGACCTCTGGAGCTGGCAGAGACACTTGAGCGATTGTGCCAAACAATGGACAAGGGCAGGAGCTCCCAGAGCCACAGCGCCTCCTGCTCCCCAGCCTGCTCTGCCGGTGGACCGGGGTGGCGGGCTGGGCTATAAAGCTGGGCCCAATGGGGCTTGGGGACTCAGGACACCAGGGGCTGGAGGGCAGCATGGGCATGAAGTCGTTCCTGCTGAGCCCAGTCCTGGTCCTGTTCTGGGTGTCCACAGCCCAGGCTGAGGTCCTAGTGCAGCCCGACTTTGATGCCGAAAAGGTACCAGGGACCTCCGCGCTGTGTTGCGGGTGGGTGGGGCTGAGCCCTTGCTGCAAAGGACAGCGGCAGTGATGATAGAAACAGCCCCTTTCCTGGAGCACTTGTCCTGTAGATGCTGTAGAGCTGCTCTCTGTTTAACCCTGAAGCAACCCTGTCTGTGGGGTAATTACTGGGCCCATTTCACTGTTGGGGGAACTGAGGCTCCCAGTAAGGCTGTGACCTGCCTGAGGTGAGTTTCTGCCCACCCTGGGCCGGAGATGGATGCTGAGACCTTGTGTGACTTCCGGCAGGGCCCTGTTTCTCTGGGCCCTCGGGGGAAGGAGGGCTTTTGCCCTGGCTGCCCTGCCTGCCGGTCACTGAGTTGCCCACAGTTCTCAGGCCTCTGGTATGTGGTCTCCATGGTGTCTGACTGCAAAGTCTTCCTGGGCAAGAAGGACCACCTGCTGATGTCCACCAGGGCCATCAAGGCTACTGCGGGGGGCGACCTCAGCGTCCACATGGAGTTCCCTGGGTGAGCTGCCTGGGCCGGCTGGCTGGGCTGGGGACATGCTGGGGTGGCCGGGCTTGGCAGTGACGCAGGCCATGCACTCTCAGGGCAGACGGCTGTAACCAGGTGGATGCTGAGTACCTGAAGGTGGGCTCCGCAGGGCACTTCAGAGTCCCAGGTAGGTCCTGCTCTACGCGCCTTCAGGGGCCCTGGACCCACCTCTCCAGGGGTGACCATCGCCATCTCCAGCTCCTCACCGGCCCTCCCCTCCCTCTCCCCGCACTGGCTCACAGCCCTGCAGGATGGGCATGGGTGGGATCGGCGCTGGGCTCTGTCCAGTTCTCCACGGCCGCCGTCTCCTCCTCTGCAGACTTGGGCTACCTGGATGTGCGCGTGGCGGACACAGACTACAGCTCCTTTGCGGTCGTCTACATCTACAAGGAGCTCGAAGGGGCTCTCAGCACCATGGTGCAGCTCTACAGTAAGCCCCCGCCAGCCCCACCTCCACCCTCTGGACCCCACCCAGGGTTTGGGCAACACTCTGCCTGGGCCCCAGCCTCTCCCGTCCTGTCCCGGGCCTTCTGGACACGCCGCATCCTCCCTGCCCCCACCTCTTCACTCCCGAGTCTGCTTTGGAAGGGAAGGGGGTCGGCTGGAGGGGTCCCTGAGGGCCAGACACTGGTCTCCTGGGAGTGGTGACCTGCTCTGCCCTGCTTGGTCTCGCTACCTGAGTCCCTGAACTGGGGCTGAGGCTCTGCTTTAATTCCTGGGGCCCCCCAAGGTGGTGAGGGCTAGGTGAGGCCAGGGGCTGGCCTTGTGAGCTGCTGGGAAAGATGCTTAAGGGGAAGTGGGGCCCAGCAGTACATGGCCCAGAGCTGCCAGGACACCCCAACCTCCAGGGTGCCCTTGAATGAATTAGGAGTTGTGTGACTTTAGCCAGGCAGGTGCTTTCGCACAGTGCACAACCTGCCCGACCTCACCTGGAGGCTTGCAGTCAGCCCTCAGGGAAGTGGAGACTCCTCCCCCTCCCCCTTGCCCCTGCCACAGTCCCTGTGAGCTGTGGGTTCACAGTGACTCCTGCTCTGCCCCAGGCCGGACCCAGGACGCAAGTCCCCAGGCGCTGAAGGCCTTGCGGGACTTCTACCCTACCGTGGGGCTCCCTGACGACATGATGGTCCTGCTGCCCAAGTCAGGTGCGCTGGACAAGCTCTGCCCCAGCTGCGAGCGAGGGGCGGCAGGTGGTCTTCTCTTCTGGGGGAGGCTGGCTGCCCCTCCAGCCCCTCCAGCCCCACAGTCCCCAGCACAGACTAAGGGAGAGGTTTCGGTGGCACGGTCGGGGGAGTCTTCACCCGGGAATGGAGGGCAGCCCGGCCAGCTTGGCGTCTCACTGACGTCCTCCTTCCCGCAGATGCGTGCTCCCCCAGGGACAAAGAGGCACCCTGACACCTTCGGATACGGCTTCAGCCCTCGCCAGGTGGGGCAGGGCGACTCCTCCGGGTTCTCTGGGCCCTGCAGAGCTGCCGCCTCTCCCTCCCCTGCAGCTCGAATTCTGCACGTGTAGACCCCCCTCCCCCCAGTTCTGCCTCAGCTGGGACGTCACCTTTCCCGGGAGGTCCCCCTAGTGTCTTAGGGCTGCCACAACAAAGTCCCACGAACTAGGTGGCTTAGAACAGGATCTGTCCCCTCAGAGCTCTGGGGGCCAGAAGTCCAAGTCCAGGGGTGCACAAGATGGTGTCCTCTGGAGACTCTTGAAGAGAGTCCGCCCCAGGCCCCTCCAGCTTCTGGGGGTGCTGCGGTCCTGGTGCTTCTTGGCATGTAGAGGCATCACCCCAGTCTCTGTCGCTGTCGTCACACGGCCACCTTCCCTCCGTGCGCCTGTGTCCGAATCTCCCTCATGTTGGGAGGGCACCAGTTTTTGGATTCAGGCTCACACTCCGTCTCTAGATCCTTCGCTAATGGTATCTGCAAAACCCTTGTGTTCAAACACGGTCCCATCTGGAGGTTCTAGGTGGACGAGAAGTTTTGAGGACACTATTCGATCCACTACACCCTGTGTCCCCCGAGCCTGGGCCCACGTCCCAGAGCACGGACCCTACTTTGGAGTTGCCTGGTCCTCGTTCTCTCCCGGAGGGCCGCGTGAGGCAGACCCAAAACCTTCTTGTTCAGTGCCTGTCACAGGGCCCCAGACACAGGTCCTGGGGAGACCCTCCCCCAAACCAGGCGCCAGGAAAATGCTGGATGGCTCACCCAGGCTCATTGCTAAGAACATGACACCTACATAAAACCATGGATAAGAGCTAAGATCCCAAGGTCCCCCAGCCTCCGGAGGGACCCTGCGAGGAGAGATGTTCCTGGAGTCCCCTTGGGGGTGGGCCTTTCCTCAGTTTTGCAGCCTTTTCCCTGTCTCGGCACCTGCATTTCCTGCGTCTTTGCGCTTTTCCATGAGCTTTGGGTCAGCGCCCGGCATTCTTCTGTCTGCTGTTTGCCGCGGCACATGGGACATCGGGGCTGCTGAGTTTCCCATCACACACCTGGTGGTTTGGGACACATGGTGGGTCACTGCCAAATCAGCCCCCAGAAGGTTCTATTGGCAGAAAGTGTGAGCCCCACCTTTCTGCCCCTGCCCCCCGCCAATTTCTCAGGTGACCATAGCGGCTGTGGGTTTTGTGGTTTAGTGGCCATCCCGGGGCTTCCTTGCCACACTGCCCTCTTCACCGAGGGCAGAGGCTGGTGTTCCTTGCCACTGAGTGGCAGGTGGGGGCAGCGGTGGGTGGGTGTGTCCACGTTAGCAGAAGTGGCAGAATCAGCTCTCCCTGCCCTTGGGAGGCAACAGGGCATCTGTCGGGGAGCGGGTGGACGGAACAGCCATGCCTTCCCTGTGCAGGTGAGCCCGGGCAGCAGGCCTCGCCGCCCCAGGAGTCCAGACCCACAGCTCTGGGGGGACCACCATGGCCACTCCTCCACCCGCCAGTCCTGCCCCCTCAGACCCCTCCTCCTTCTCCTTCTCAATAAACAGATTCTGCAGCCCGATGGCTTCTTTACTCTTTGGAGACGCCCTCGGGGAGGGCACAGTGGGCCCCATGCTGACCCCAGCACTCCTAGAGAATGAGGCGGGGGGGGGGGGCTGCAGTCAACCTCGGCAGTGTGGGGGCTGCAACCCCAGGCAGAACCCAGCGTCCAGGCCCAGCCCGACAGGTTCTTAGTGAAGACGGGCCCCGTGGCTCCGCTGAGCACGCACAGGCCCGGCTGCAGGAGGCCTGGAGTCCGGCTGGTGTGGGTTTTGCCTCCCACCACTGGTGTGATCGTGGACACTTCATTCAAGCCCCAGAAGTGCACTCCTGGCCCCTGCCCCTCGGCCAGGGGCTCCCTAGTAGACAACCTGGGCACACGTAGCGACCCCGCTGAGCTCCTTGTTTCAGAGATCAGGGAGGTGAGACACGGGGAGGGGACTCACCCCATCTTACATGGCCAGCGAGCAGCGGCTGGAGCTCTGCGCTGCTCCCCAGAGTGGGGCGCGGGAGAGGCCCTCCTCGGGGGCCTGTCCCCACTGTCGTTCTTGTCCCTGGCGCTGTGCCCCGGGTCCTGATGGAAACTCTGAGGCCCTGCATGTCTGGTACACACTTCACAGGGCGGCGTGGGATGGGGCAGGAAGGTGCTGGAGGTTCTGGTCCGATGCTCATGAGTGCCCGCGGCCCGCGCAGGGCAGGGGAGGAAGCAATTGTCCCTGAGGCCGTCTGCCCTTAACCTGCCTTAGGTCTCCGGCGGCCTCCGCCTCCCTCTTTTGCCTGGAGCCACCGTGGTGCCTGCGCCTTAGTCCCCGGCTGTCCCTGCATGGCTCCTGCCCTCTGGGTGGTCCCTCTGGGCCTCTGGCCAGCTCTGGGCCGCCCGGCCCTGACTTGTCCCTGCACTGCCTGACTGCCCATCTGGGCTCCAAGCTGGCCCCGGCCGCCTGGGTAGTGGGTTCTGGTAACTGGGACTGACCGTTTAGCTGGCCAGGCCTCGCGCCATTCCAGGTGGGCTTTTCCAGTCCCAGAGGTGGGACAGCTGCCCCCCACCCACCGGGCTGGGGATGCTGGTCCAGGAGGAGCTGCCTCAGGCACCCCCGGACCCTGGGCCACGTGGCACCTGCCCCTCTGCTGGGAGCTGGAGCTCGGACCCCAGGGTGGCTGTGGCCCCCGTGGCGCCAGCACCAGAGCCTGCCGCGTCCCCCCGGCCCGCTGCAGCAGGGCGTCCCAGATGGGGTGCTCTGCCGCCACCCTTGGCCTCTCCCCTTTATTTAAGGGCCTGGGAGGAGGGAGTGGGAACGGGAGGTGGAAGGTAGATTTTGTTTATTTTTTAGCTCATTTCTGGAGGGTGGGAGTTTTTTTATTTTGTTTTTTTGTAAGTATGTGTCACAAATAAAGTTGTTTTTTTTTTTTTTTTTTGAGACATTGTATCACTGTGTTGCCCGAGCTAGAGTGCCATGGCGTCATCCTAGCTCACAGCAACCTCAAACTCCTGGGCTCATGCGATCCTCCTGCCTCAGCCTCCCGAGTAGCTGGGACTACAGGCATGTGCCACCATGCCCGGCTAATTTTTTCTATGTATTTTTAGTTGTCCCATTAATTTCTTTCTATTTTTAGTAGAGACGAGGTCTCGCTCTTGCTCAGGCTGATTTCGAACTCCTGAGCTCAAACAATCCGCCCGCCTCAGTCTCCCAGAGTGCTAGGATTACAGGCGTGAGCCACCACGCCCAGCCAATGAAGTTGTTTTTGAAAATAAAAATTGTCACTCAAAAAAATCCTCTCTGTGGCCTGAGAGAAGCTGGACACAGGGGTCGAGGCTGGCAGGGGCCGGCCCTGGGGATGCAAGGAGTCGCTGGGGGAATGTCTGGGCAAGACATGCCACCTGGGATGTCACGCAGGGGCCGTTTTTGCTTAATGTCTGCGGCCGCCGTTACAGATGGGGAAACTGAGGCCGACCCCTATCTTGGGCCACACGGCTGGAGGCAGGAGCAGGGATGGGTCTGGAAGCTGGGCTGTGCATCTGCCCCGACACGTTCTGGTTCCCTGCATGGTCTGTCGTGAGGAGGAAGAGGCTTAAACCCCAGGGGAGAGGCTGAAGTGGTGCCACCCCCCGATTCTGTTTCCCACTGGGCCCCACAAGTCACGCAGCCGTCCCTGTCGCAGCGCAGAATACGTTGCTGGTGGGGGGGGTCTGAAGCACAAATGGGAGTCTTAGGCCAAGCACCTAAGGGATCGGGCCCGGGTTCAAATCCCACCTCGTGCTCATTGGCTGCAGACTGTGGGCACGACGCGGCTGAGCCAGGCCCCATAAGTCCCTTAGAGCGTTCGTGCTGCTGTCCCCAGACTGACCAGAAAGAACCCACAGAACCAACAAGTGTCCTGTGAGGAGGAGGCCGCCCAGCCTGGTGTGGGTGGGGCTGCACCTGTTCCCAGGCCCCCCGACGGCCCCACGACCGCATCCACCCGCGTCCACGCGCCAGGAAGGCGGCTGCCACCGGCTGCTGTCCAGCGTGGGTGTGGTGCCACCGGGCTGGATGGCGCTTGTGCGGAGACACCGGGAGTCTCTGAGCAGCAGGCAGCCAAGTTCGCCCAACGATGGTCCCTGGAGATTGCACACACTTGCGCTGTCTCTCCAGATAAAAGCCCAGGTGCTGTGGGAGCGGAGCTGCCCGCGAGCCCAGACCCTGCCATGGAGGCCCGGCTGCTGTGCGCTGTCCTGGGCATCTTCCTGGTGTTCCGGGCACAGGTGGAGGCGGCCATGGTGGACCTAGACCGGCAGAAGGTGGCCTTTCTTTCTCAGCACGAAGGCAAACACTGGGGCTGGAGAGGGGCTGGTGGGCAGGGAGGGCCCAAGAGAGTGTCCAGCTGCTGCAGGCCACCCTGTCCCCATCCTGCCGCCCTGTCTTGGCCGCCCATGAAGTCAGACAGCTGAGGGTCCTGGTCGTGGGCTCAAGCTCGGCCGGCCTGGTCCCTCCTCTCCCGGGGTATGAGGACCTCCCTGGGGGTCCTCCGCAGGCAGGGCTGTGCCCAGCCAGGCTGGGCGGTCCTGGGGTTTTTCAGGGTGTGGGTCTCCTCCTACACCCCTGGCTCTGCACGCTCTGGGAGCCAGAGGCCCTTCCTGGCTTGGAGGGTTGGTGGGGGTGCTGGTGTCCGTCCGATGTTTTCCGCCGGCGTTTCCTTCCTCACCGCGTCCGTGCAGGCTGCTGGCCTGGGCACACCTGAGCAGGCCCAGAGATAACCCATGTTGGAGACGTGCATTCTTTTCTCTTGTAAAAATAATCAGTTTCCAAACATTTCACAGGAAGGTCTGGGCTCGGGGAGGATTGCTGAGAGCAGGACGTGCCACTCCCACGGGGCCAAGGCTCTGACAGCTGCTCACTCTGCTCTGCTCTCCCGGCCCTGACCACTGCTGCCCGCTGGCACCTGCCCGGCGAGCCCTGCAGCAGCTGCAAGCAGCCCTGCAGGAGGGGTCTGCCTGCGGGGTCTCGCCATCTGACAGCCTTGGGGACCCTCAGCAGGGTGGCTTGTGGGGACAAGTGGGCTCACAGGCGTCTTGCGGCCTTGCCACTGTGTCTCGTGGCCATCCGCTGACCTCTGAGAGCCCCCAGCTCCCTTTCTGGGGTCTGAGAAATGCCCCCTGGTGGGGGGGTTCAGTCCGGCCGCTCAGAGCTGGGCACGGCTCTGGCTTTCTCTCCAGTTTGTAGGGTTCTGGCGGGAAGTCGGTGTGGCCTCGGACCAAAACCTGGCACTGAAGGGCCCGAAGAGGGTGGAGGGCTTGTTCCTCACCGTGAGCGGGAGTAACCTGACCGTGAAGGCCGCATATAACAAGTAAGAGGCCTGCGCCCTGTGGGGAGGAAGAGGCATGTGCGGCTGCAGCCCAGACGCCGCTGTGGGACCTGGGCTGCGCGTGTTACCTGGGTGGACCAGCCCTTCCCGTGTCCACCTGCCTGGGACCTCAACCCCAGGGAAAGCCAGACCCTGGGCTCCCGGACCTACATTTTCAAACATAATTTATAAGGAAGGAAAATGGACACGGGGCAGGTGGCTCGCTGGAGGTGACAGAGCTGCAAGGGGCCAGGCTGGTGCAGCCCCTGCCTTGCACTGTCCCTGCCTGGTCCTGCTCCAGACTCCGGGGTGCTCCAGGGGCTACCTGAGCCCTTCCTGAAGACACACGCCCCCGCTCTGGGAATGTGCCCGACAGATGGGACACAGACTGCCATTTTCCCAATGAGCACTTGGCTGCCTTTCAGCTCAGGAAGCTGTGAGACAGAAAAAATAGTGGGCTCAGAAATAGACATTTCAGGGAAATTTGCTTTTCCGGGTAAGTGCTGTTGCCCTATTGCTACAATTACACTTCCAGTCACACCCAAGAGCTTCACTAGGCCTTGCTGTTCCCCACTCTGTTCCCCTTGCTGTTCTCCTTGCTGTTCCCCTGGCTGTTCCCCACTCTGTTCCCCTGGCTGTTCCCCTTGCTGTTCCCTGTGCGTCGTGCTCCACACCCTCCCATTCTCTTTACAACGTGCTGGGTCATCCTTCAACAGCTGCTCTGGTGTCCCCAACCAGGGCACCATGGCAGGGCCTGGGCATGGGTGGGGGCAGGATGGAGCTGGGCCCTGCAGACCCTGGCCTCCGAGGTCCACCCCCTCGGGCGCTTGGATCTGCAGAAGTTCTCCCCGCCAACCCCACGCTGGCTCCCGAAGGCCACAGGGAGATCCACGTGCTAGACACGGACTACGAGGGCTACGCGATCCTGAGGGTGTCCTTGCGCTGGCAGGGCAGGGACTTCCACGTGTTCAAGTACTTCAGTAAGCTCCGCGCGGGGGTCTGCCCTGCTGCTGTCCTCCCGGGGACGGCCCACCCAGCCCCTGTGCCCCACAGCTCGGAGCCTGGAGGATGATGACCCGCTGGGATTCTGGAGGTTCCGAGAGTTGACAGCGGACACCGGCCTCTACCTGGCGGCCCGGCACGGTGAGACCAGGGGTCGCTGGGGTGGATGCTGCCGTAGGTGGAGGGGTGTTGGGTCCCGCCAGCCCCTCACCCGCCCTGTCCCGCAGGGGGATGCGCCAAGCTCCTGAAGCAGGTAAGCCTGTGCCCCTCGGCCCCCGGCTGGCTTCACGCCCTGGCTGGGGTGGGAGGGCCCGTCTGCCCCTTGCTCTGAACAGGACGGCACCCCCCCGCCACTGATGGGCGACTCCAGGGATGGAGCTGGAGCCTCCAGGGTGGTGGTCGCTGGCAGTGACGCTGGGTGCTGGGGATGCGGAGGGCAGAGCTGGGCTGGGGAAGGGGCGGCCCCTTGTCCCCAACTTTCTGTCCAGCAGAGCCACACTGGGTTGTGGCTGACTCTGTACCTTCAGGGTCTGCCTGAGGGCGGGTGGGGCCAGGCGGGTGCCATCTCGGGGCCCCAAGT
>CAUYSK010046009.1:0-37622 GCA_963575035.1 Avahi laniger
AACCTATTGGCCTTCTCTCGCTACCTCATTGGACCTTACTTGGAACTACAGCCAAACTGAGTTTGCTCTGTGATGTCCTCTTTTTAAGTAAAAAGTTGTTGGTTTGGGAGGGAGTGTTGAATTAATGTAGGTGGGGGGAGAGGCAGTACTTGAATCTTAGTAGAGATAATTTTTCAAAAATCTTCCACAAAAACTTTCAGTTTAAGGGACACACTGGCTAAGGCTGGATTCCTCTTCAGCAATAAAAGCAAACAGATCCATAAACTGCAAATAGCCATCTGCTGTTCTTTGTCGCCTTGGTGAGATCACTTAGAAGACAACAGCCATCAGAGGGGCAATGCCCACGCCCAGGGGTGCCAGCTTCTCCTGACAGGTGCCACATTGGTGTGTCCAGACGTGCAGCTGGCCACAAGAGGCTGGGCAGAGGATGAAGGATGGTTCTATTACGTGGAGGAACTTACGGGTCACCCTCTTTCTAGCCGTGATCACTTCTACATCGGGTCCATCACGGGGACTGAGGGGCGATCACAGGAGACAGTGGAGCAAGACTGGAGCCCTCTTCTCACAGTCAGAGATATTCCCCAGGAGGTTCTTTTCCTTTCTCCATGGCCAAATGCTCTCGGAAGCCTCAAAGCTCCCACCCACACCCTGAGGAACTCTCTGGGAAAAACATGAATTATATGTTCACAGGGTAAAATGGGATCCTATTAATTTAGCCTGTCACCGGCACCGCACACTCAATGTGGTGTCCTTTTCAAAGACAAATCAGAAGAAACGTTTACCAAAGCGGGTACGCAGCTGGTTACAGCCATCATATTGTTGTCTGACATACCCGAAGGGTTTGTCCACTGTGAGATCTGGGAGGTCACCCCTGTTTTAAGAGGCTGGAAACTGGGAAGAATTTTAAAATGATCACCAGAGAAAAATTAAGGCTTTGATTTTCACCTAACAGTTTCAATGCTTAGCAAATGCTCCCCGGCATGGTTTGAAAGGTTATGGTCGCCTGTCGATGAATTTTAGTGCATCTTTGTCAGGGAAGCCAAATTAGAGGAGTCTGTTAAGTAACAGTGCACTGACATTTGAGTGTTGGGGCTGGGGGGCTGGGGGGCCTGCTATTGCATCCTTGCTTCCAGCACATGGTGCAGAAGGAGCACTCATGGTATGGGTACCTTGCAATTATTTAGATGAATTTTGCTTACTGGACAGCAGAAATTGAGGACAGCTTCTGGGTCTTTACTCCCCTAAGTAAAATATAGTCTCCCCTCCGGGGCCATTGGGCAGACCTTGGATACTGCCCAGTAATTATTCATCTGCCCACTGGCTGGGGGGCTCTTGAGGGCAGGGATCATACATTATTCCTCACTTTACTCCACACACCTAGCACAGGGTTTGCAAAAGGAGTGAATGAATGGAGGAATCAATACATCACTAACAGGTTTAAATCCAGACACAGAGAGAGAGAGAGAGAGAGAGAGAGAGAGAGAGAGAGAGAGAGAGAGAGAGAGAGAGAGAGAGAGAGATTGTGCATTTGTTTACCCTAAGTAAGTCTCAACGTTGCTTTTTAAGAATCACCCAGACCGCTTGCTAATAGGTGAATTCCTGGGCTTTACTGAAAGACTACCAAATCAGAAGTTATAGGGTGGGACCAGGGAATCTGAATTTTTCATGAAGTTCCCTGAGATTTTCATGAAGTTTCATGAGATTCTCATGCATACAAAAGTTTAGGAATCATTGCTCTAAATGAATTCTGCTGAGCTGCGTTCCGAGCCCTTATCACTTTCAGAAAAGGGGATTCTCAGAATGTTCTGAGCTTTTGAGACCTAATAGTCAATTCTAGCCTGAGTGTCTTGGTAGCATGTTTGGCAGAAGAGGGTGTTTCAGGTGGGGAAGCATCCTGAGACTTTTTTAGACCACGGAGCTAACCATCAGCCCTTTGGGAATCAGAGATGGGCAGCACCCCCAAGTCATCTGTGCGCAGGTGGGTACGTGGAATCCCATTTCAGTGTGCTCGCTGAGAAGGGGAGCTGGGAGTGCAGCTCCTAAGAAGGCAAAACAGAGCTGGACCCCAAGCTGAGCTGGGTTTCCAACCTCGGATGCGTGGAAGAAATTTCTTTATCAACATGCCAACCAGGAACCACAGGCCAGGCTCCCAGCAGAGAGTGTGCATACTGAATCAATTGAAATTGAGTCACGGATATAATTAATTTAATGTGTTCAAACGATTTTCCATATAGTAAACATACTGAATGAGGGGCCCCCACAATGAAGCGTCTGCCTGAGAGTGGAAGAACGGATCTGTGTATGCCGTGTAATGAAAACCCTTCAGCAAATGGAAACTGCTTCGATGTATTTCCACCTCCCACGTTCCTTTCCTTTCTAACTCTTTATTTATAGCCCAGCTTGGCCTTCTGTGGTCTCCTTGGACTCCAGAGACACTTTTTATTTTGTCAGAGGATGTCTTTTTCTCTGTGACCAGAAGACAATTTTAATGAAACCTGTCTACACCCCGGTGACAAGCTCATATTACTATGTGACAAAGGGGATAAGGAAGAAGGTAAAACACAGTGCAGAACGGTTCTGCTGTTGCGATCTTTCTCACAAGAGAAAGGAGATGGCTCAGACTGGGTGGAAGCAGGCCCAGTCCCTGCTGTCCTGGCTCTGCCAAATTGTCCCGCCGGGTGCCTCTGAAGGAGTCATTTTCCTTCTCTGGACCTGAGACACTCATCTACACCGTGAGATCTTTAAGACCACTTTCAGTTCAGACAGTCACTGAATTATGAGGCACAAACTGGAACAGGCATAAATCGGCATCGAGGAATTTCCCATTAAAAAGAAACTCGTCCTCAGGCCATGGAAGGCGTTTTAGGCAGTGTCACCTAACTGCGCACCAAGTAGGGAGTGTGCATTATTCGGCTTAGAGCAAGGGGAGCACTTAGAAGGGGTTACGAACGATCTCCAGCGAGATATATTGGGCATCCAGGCAAAATGCCGAGTTCTGGGATTATGAGGGATGGCAAAATGCCTCCTAGATTCTGTAGCTCTCTATTCATCCATTTCAACGTTGGATACTATGAATTCGTTCTCCTAAATAAGACACAAAGCATGAAAAGATGACCTGAATTAGTGTATCCAGGTTTTGAAACAGCCCTGCCATAATGGGGCCTGCAGGAGCCTGGGCGAATCCCATCCCTCTCGGAGCCTCAGCCTGTGAACTTGTGCAATGAGAAGAAAGGACTTTGGAGGTGTTTTGAGGGTGCTCTGTCCAGCCTTTCTGAGGGAGGAGTCTCAGGGGCTGCTGGCGGGGAGGGGGCTTCTGGAAGAGGGGGCTGATAGGCAGGGCTCTGGGTTCCTCCTCTAACCGAGAAGCCTCTCCTTAATCTGTTTTATAATACCAGGTTCCATGTGAGATTTTATAACAAGGAGTTCTGAGGATAAAAAAGAAAAATTTTTTTAAAGCTGCTGGTCTGAGGAAAGCTGTTAAAGTTTCCAGCCTGAATCTAGGCTATGCTGTAAAAACGGACTTTGCCAACAACTATATAGAGCCTTTGCTTCTGAACTGTGGGAGGAGATACCCACAGCTTTCAGGTCCAGAGTGGCTCTACTGGGGAATTTCAGAAATCTACTACTTTTTAGCAAACGTCAGCACTTCCCCACGGCCCAGAGCAGTGGTTCTCAAACTCTGGCATGCAGTAGACCTCCCTGGAGGGTTTGTTAAACCACAGATGGTGGATGGCTGGGCCTCACCCCTGGAGAATCTGATTCAATGGGCTTGGGGGGGCCTGAGAATGTGCATTTGTAACAAGCTCCCAGGGGATGCTGATCACACTTTGAGAATGGCTGGCCCAGAAGACAGCAGCCAGTCTCCTTAGTTCCAGAATAGGGTCCCAACTTCCCTTCCCAGCCTCATCATCCACCTCCCCAATGTTCCAGTCCACTAATTGTCGTCCCTTCAACCCCTGTGCTCCTCCCTCACTCACCATACCCCTGCTTGCCAGATGTCAGCCCCCCTCTGCTTGTCCTACCCACTGCTCAAGGCACAGTCCAAATGCCACCTCTTCCCAAAAGCCTTCCCTGACTTTCTGTGAACGGTCACAGAAATCTTTCTGGGCTCGTACAGTTTCTCCGACAGCGCTGAGGACTTTTAACCATCGACATTGTCATTTTTGTCCAGGTCTTGCTCCTGCATCTGGGCCATGGGCTCCAGGACAGGAAGCCCACCTTCCCTTGGCAACCACACCTTGCACACCCTTGGCCTCTGCACAGGCCCCGGCCAGCCAGACCCAGAGTGTAAGTCTGAGCACACTCACACGCAGATATGCATAGCCAAGAAAGGCGCCAGTCAGCTCATCTTGTCCACTCCTCTCAATTCTCCGGGACAGGCTGACTCTGCTCTCTTTAGAACACAGGACAGCACATTAGCCCACTCAACCTATCTTCAGACAAATTCCCCATATTTTCTGGGAGCAGAGTCAGTAACAGATACATCATGAGATGTAACTAACAACCACGTGGGGTCCATTACCAGACAGTAGTATAATACGCCAATTACGAGCTGGGCCCAGGTTCAAATCTCACTCGCCTCTGATTAGCTACAGTCTTAAGGGTTCTGAGCTCCAAGGTCCTCTCCTTTTATGAGGATAATAACAGCACCTACTTCCATTTATTGAGTGCCTACTATGTGCCTAGCACTGGGCATACATTATTGAGTCTAGTCTATATAAAGTACTTAGCACAGTATCTAGCACATAATAAGTACTCAAGAAATAGCAGCCATTATTATCGTTGCTTATTTTCCCAACTTCCATGCAAAACAAATATTATTATCCTCATTTCCCAGATGAGAAACTTGAGGCTCAGAATAAGTAGTTTGCTCAAGAAATATTAGCAAGTTGTACTGTGTAATGCGTAATCTTTATAAGTCGTTTGCAAGGTAGGCATTATACCCATTTTGTATATGAAATTCTGTAGTTCAAAGAAGGTAACTTGTAAGTGAAAGCCTAGGATTTGAACCTGACTTTCCAGAGCTCCCGCTGTCCCTCCAATCCCCACCTGTGTGTGTGGTTAACTCTCTATGCCCTCTCCCGTCCATGAGTCAGAGAGGAGCATTTCCCGAATGTGTCCGAGCACACACGCCACCCTGCCCCTTATTTGAACAACTCTGCAAGCGCCTGGCCCACAAGAAGTTATTTCAATGATCCAAGAGAATAGACTGCGCATCAGAAGCCATGTAACAGCCCCTCTTCTTGCCTTGTTTATCTCCAAGGGGCACTAAGAAAAATAGCCCGGAGGCGTGGGACTGACCGTGACCCCAAAGAAGTTGGTCTCATTCATGGCGTTGAGAATGATCCTGCCCAGCGTGTGGTCCGTGTAGTTGAAGTCCTGGATGCGCTGGTGCCGGCTGCTGGCGTGCAGTGTCTCCATGGCCCTCTGCAGTGTCTTGGCGATGACCCAGATGCCATCGTAGGCGTACCCGTGGAACTTGCTGGGCCCCACACCTGACCTCTTGTTGTTGTACTCTCTCTCATACTGCTGTGGAGTCTGGAAAACAAGGGGTTTGGGGGAAACCCAGGTTACAGCCAGCAGGACTTCAGGTCCTGATGAGGAAACCGATTTAGAGAGCTTGACTTGCTTACGCCACACAGCTAGTGAGTGACAGGGCTGAGATCTGAACCCTGTCCAGTTGGCAGGGCCAGGGAGAAGGGAGAATGCACCCTAACCAGGCCTCCCCTGCTATTTGCAGGGCCTGGGGCTGTAGTACCCATGGAGGCCTACATGCCATATGTCTAAATATTTAAGTTACAGACGAGTGAACAAACTGTTCAATAAAATATTTTCTAACCCCTCACCATAATAAATATACCTTCCTAATGATCTTGAAGGCCAAGTTTGAATTCAGAATTCTGGGGCTCCTCAGAGCTGGACACAGCAGTACAGGGGAAGCTGGCCTTGCACTGTGGGCCATGCCCTGCCCAACCCTCCCCACCCTGCTCCACCCTGCAGCCCGGCCAGGCTCAGTCCACGCCTCCTTCCCCTTCCAGCATCAGTGGCCCCCTGACCACTCCAGAGACATGGTTCGGTCTCAAGAGAATAAGGGGGCAAGAGGCTCCCTGGGCCCTGGAGCAGCTACAGCCCTGTGGGCAGGGAATTCCGGACATGACCTAGACGCTGGAGAGCATGCAGGCTCCGGGGGACTGGTCCCCATGGCCTTATGGCTTCTGATCCCTGTGGGGCATGAGCGATGCCCTCTTAGAGCACAAGGTCCAGGGCAGGTCCCAGCTGCTCAGGTGTAAGGCAGCATCCACCCCTCCTGCTCCTTTCTCTTACTGTCCATAATATAACAGTGCCTGAGAATAGCTCGGCAACGAAAAAAGAGTTTTCTCTTCCATTAGGCTGAATTTCATAAAAGAATTTCATTGGTGATATTAACATTCTGATTGTGGCCACAAAGTAATGAAACTGCCTTTTTATTACAGTCCCTGGAACTTGCACTTCCAAATGAATGCCACCCCTGGGGCACCTGTTACCCTCTGCCCCTCTGTGGGCCTTTGTTCAAATCACTTCTGAACTCCTTTGCCAGCAACGTCATCAGAGCCCACAGCTTGGTCTTTGGAAAAACCGTCCTTGGGGACAAATCACACATAGAAACTATAGGTTCATTGTCAGTGTACACTGGAAAGGGCCCTTAGACACGGTCACAGATGCCCCATCAGTCTACTGCCTAAGGCACAGAGAGGTACAGAGATTTGCCCAAAGTCACACAGCTTATGTGTGTATGTATGGCCAGACTAGCCTCCCATTCCATCTCTGCTACTTTTTCCATCTTTGACTTCTGAGGGTACAATTTCTTTTTGAAAACCACCACAAGTTGTGTGGGGCCAGGTCTAGTTCTCAAGCAAGGCGGTGGAGCTGGGCCATCAAAGGCTGGGTTTTTCCGTGGCTAGAGCCCACGACAGCCAAGAAGCCTGGTCTCTTGCGGGATCACCCACACAGGTGCCTGGGGGGTGAATGCCAAGTGCTCTCACCTGTGGACCCTGCAGGCAATGAACTCTGCTGGATTGAATGTGAAGGCTGTTCCAGCACTGAATCCCCCTCCTTCTTGCTTGTTTCGGGGTCCTACTGGAAGGCTCAGGTTTTATCCCTATTTTCAGTTTCCCTTAGAAATGCATCATCTCCAGCCATCACTACGCTGTTCATCACTCAAGCAGAAACTCTTCGAATCTGAGGGTTCTTCAAAGAGACCAGCAGGTCTCTGGCCCAGCTCAGTTGAGTCTGTCCTCAAAGTTAATCCCTCTCCTCCCCACGCAGCACGCTCCTGCCCAGTGGCTTTGGAAACTCTGCAGTCATCCCCAGCCATGCTCGCTCCTCCTGGGGGAGCCGGAAACAGTCTGTGACGAGGCTCTCTCCTTCTTAAACATCGTGGGTCCCTCAATCACATCAAGGTTGCCCACACCTCAGGGCTTTTGCACTAGCTGTTTCCTCTGCCAGAAAGCTCTTGGCATGATACCCTCAGCGTTCAAATGTCACCACCTGTCACTTCTCAGTAAAGGCTTCCTTGACCCACCCATTCTAAAACCCGGTGGCATTCTTTGTCCTCAGGTTTCATCTTCTTTATTGCCCTTGTCACTCCCTGCAATTTTTCCACTTGCTTCTTGTCTGTTTCCACCCCCTTCCTCATCACCCAGTTATCACTAAACTTCCTGAGATCAGAGATGTGATCTGTCTTGAACCCCAAACAATACCTGCACAGACCCTTTCTGGGCCTCAGTTTCTGTGTAAAACAAAGGAATATACCCATTTGTACACTGTAGGGCCAAATTATTCTCCCCAAATATACAAACTTATAATCCCACTGTGTATGAAAGTACTCATTTCCCTGCATCCTTGACAATAGGTATTTTAACGTTTAACATCATTGCCAGTTTAAGAAAAAAGCATATTTTCTTTTAATTTTAATTGGCATTTTCTGATTAATGATTGGAAGGACCAGCATCTTTATTTTTTTAGGTGAATTTTCTTTTTAAACCATATTGCTATGGTGATAGTCAAATCTTTTAATGTTTTGTTTAGTGTATCCTTGTTATTTTTCCGTCATTTACTACTTGGCTATATTTTCTTTGATTTTTAAATGTGATTTGGGTCTATCTCTGGTTGTTAATCCAGTTATTGGCCATTTTAAAAGGATTAAAAATTACTTAGATGTATATTTCTCTAGTTAATTGCTTTAAGCATAAAAGGAATGAGGCTCCTCTCACTTCTCCCTGCTTGGATTTTGTGTCTGTGAGCTTTCTCTGATACACACAAGCATCTGAGGGCTGGTGGGGTCCCCCTCTTTGAATCTCATTTCTTCAACCTAATGATTATGTTCAGATCCCTCTTTCCAGCCTCTCTAAGCAGAACATGACACTGGGGCGTCCTTCAAGGTTTCCATGATTCTCTTAAAGTAGGGGGTCCAGACCGAGGTGAACAGTCCCAGTGTGATCTCAGCAGGAGGTAACTCAGTGCAATTTTTTAACTTCCTTGATACAGGTTTTCTTTTGCTCTGTGGGGACAGTAAGGAGACCAAGATCAAGATCATATGTTTACTTAGTTAGGCCCTGGGGCCAACAGAAGCCCCTGTATATACTTAACACACGTGCCACTTGCAAATCCATTCCTTTTCTATCTCATAAAAGTGTTCTTCTTCCAAGCAATGAGGAGCAGAGGGGGTTGAGGACACTGGAAATATGGCAGTTACCAAATTCCTGTGGGTAAAGTCCTTGGAATGGGACACAGGTGTCGCTAAGCCCCCAAAGGTGACCTCGTTCTCACTTTTTTGTAAGCACTGAGTTGAAGTCATTGCCGCCACATTCTATCCCAGGCCATTCATCACTGTTCCCAGGTGACACCACCACCAAACTCCCTTGGGCAAAACAATGACAAGCAGGAAGAAACACCCTCACAATTATTGGAGAAAAAGTAATAGCTATTCTGAAAGTCGGCCTCCAATTATTCAGGGCAGAAGAATCTTCCATTGTAAAGCTGACACTGAATGCTGATTAATTACTCATCCTCTGAGGTCAAGTTTATTGTGAGATGCTAAAAGTTTCTGAGAAAATAACTTATATAGATAGTGCCGGTTACTGACAGGTTGTGCTCCAGCATATTTTTGAAAGGCAGTTATTGAAACTTGGAACATATTTTCCCACAGAAACCATGTTATAAATAGTGGTTAGGCTCCCAGGCTAGCCCACACAAGCTTGCTAACCTACGATGTGACTAAACTTTATGGGTCTGTTATTCTGACAGAACCAAGCTGAGGCCTGCTTTTCGGGAGAGAAGGACACATACTCTTCCACGTCTCCAGCTGTTCCCCACAGGGGCAAAACTGGCCGAATTTCTCTCTAGCGTCCTTCGTGCGATGTTCAAATCATAGAATCTCACTTGGAAGGTACACTAGGGGATAGTCTGCTGGTTCTTATGCTCCAGTTTGTAGATCCCTTGGGTAGCTTGGTAAAAACGTAGATGCCAGAGCTACTCTTTGTTTTAGTATGTCAGTAAGTGAGGTAAGTATCTGTATTTTAAAAAATCTTCTCATATTTCAAGCATACACAAATTGGCAACCATTGATTAAGTCCCTCTTACCATCTGATTATTGGATCTTCTCAACAGCGACTCCCAGGTGTTTGCTGAGTTCCTTCTTAGACTCCTCCAGTGTTGGGAGGCTCACTGTCTATTCAGGAAGAGCCTGCTACTTAGGGAATGTCTGATGTTGAGACTATTCTTCCAGATGCAGAGTTTACATCTCTCTCCCTGTAACTTGTACTTAGCCTGCTACATCTTCTGTGGAGCTGCAATAACCATGTCTGCTCCCTCTTGTGCCCGACAGCCCCTCAAGGAGCTGAAGACTGGGACATGCTTCCCCTTTCCCAATGAGGCACTCTCATACTTGTAAGCTAAATAAGCTCGGTTCAGACTTCCACTCTGACTATAATGATAGAGCTTATATCAGACCAAAGCTCCCATGAAGAACATTTAGAAAAGCAGAATAAAATATAAAAATAGCTATTCAAAGGCATCAGAAAGCAACCAGGACAGCCAGAACTCAGGAGTCAGCTTTCTGGAGAGGAGAGAAATGCTTAAGATGGGCCCAACATTCTTTGCTGTTTTCTCCTTGAGCATTTTCTGATTTGGAAGAAAGAAGGCTAGTTGCAGAAACTGGAAGCATAGGATAAGAGCTTTCAGCAGCCCCTTGGTGGTAGGAAGCCAAAAATTGTAGTTGAGGGCTACAGGAATAGCAAGACTTGCATGGCCAAGGTCCCAGAGGAGAGGGCACCATGACAAAGTGAGCCTAGTATTAAGACTGGCATTTGCACTTAAAATATTTGATAAGCTGCACAAAGCAAGGGGATGAGAAGCCAACCAAAAGGGCTAAGAAAACAAACAGAACTGTTTGGAGTTTCACAGTATTAGAAAGATAAAAATTAGAGTCCAGAGCCAATAAACACTCCAGGATTTCAGTTGAAAACACTGAAGGATCAAACACTAAGAATCAGGGCAAAACAAAATACACCAGGCCTTATAAAAACTAAAACAAAACCTGGAATTATCTCAATTTTGATTGGATTAAGTAATCTACCATCCTAACTGCCTGCTTTAAGAGAAATAATCTTTTCTAGAGAAAGATAACACTATCTGCAGCCTCCAAAATTTTTCATATACAATGAATTTAATAAAAATTTATTAGCTATATCAGGACCAGATAATTTTTTTTAAAGAAAAGAAAATAAGGAAGAAAAAAGAAATAGTAGGCAACAGAAACAGACCCATAGGTGATCCAAATCTTGAAGTTATTAGAGAAAGACTTTAAAATTGCAAGGTTTATATGTTCAAGAAAATAGATTTTAAAATGCAGAATATCACCAGAGAACTAAAAAGCTACAAAAGAAAGAAAAAGAGAGAGAGAGAAGATGGCGGAAATTCTAAAAATAAAAAATACAACAACTGAAATTAAGAACTCAATAAATGGGTGAAGCAGCATATTAGACACAGTAGAAAGTAGATTAGTGAATTAAATAAGGTTAGTAGTAAATATTGAGACTAAAGAACAAGGGGTAAAAAAAAGAATAGAAAATAAGAAATGAGCATAAGAGATATATGGGATATGTTGAAAATGTATAATATATGTATAATTGGTGTCCTGAAAGGCGAGGGAAGAGAAAATAAACAGAAGCAATATTTCAAGGGATACTATCCTAGAATTTCCCCAAACACATATCAATCCACAGATCTGTCAAGCTCCGTGAACTCCAATTAAGATAAACACAAAGAAATCTAACTTCAGCATAGCATAGTTAAGCTGCCAAAGACCAAAGCAAAAACAAAATCCTAAAAGCAGTAGAGACAAAAAAAAAAAAAAGAAAAAGAAAAAGAAAAAAAATGCATTACCTTCAAATGAGAAATAATAAGTCTGACAGCTGACATAATAGAAATAATGGAAGCCAGAAGACAATGGAATGACATCTTAATGTGCTGAAAGAAAATTATAGACAGTCTAGAGTTCTACACCTAGTTAGTAAATCCCTCAAAATTAAAGGTAAAATAAAGAATATTCAGAAGACCAGAAACTGAGAAAATTTTTCTCCAGCGAAGCCACAGTAAAAGAAAGACCAAGATCTGGGAGGCCGAGGTGGGCGGATTGTTTGAGCATAGGAGTTCGAAACCAGCCTGAGCAAGAGTGAGACCCTGTCTCTACTAAAAATAGAAATAAATTAATTGGACAACTAAAAATATATAGAAAAAACTAGCTGGGCATGGTGGCACATGCCTGTAGTCCCAGCTACTCGGGAGGCTGAGGCAGAAGAATAGCTTGAGCCCAGGAGTGTGAGGTTGCTGTGAGCTAGGCTGATGCCACGGCACTCACTCTAGCCCGGGCAAAACAGTGAAACTCTGTCTCAAAAAAAATGAGCTTCTCTTCCTATAAGAACATCGTTTTTGTGCTTGTTTGTTTGTTTTTTGAAACAGAGTCTTGCTCTATCACCTGAGGTAGAGTGCAGTGGCATCATCATAGCTCACTGCAACCTCAAACTCCTGGGCTCAAGTGATCCTCATGCCTCAGCCTTCTGAGTAGCTGGGATTACAGATGCAGCAACGTGGATGGAATTGGAGACTATTATCCTAAATGAAGTATCTCAGGAATGGAAAATAAACACCATATATACTTTGTAATAATTGGAAGTTAATTGATGGGTACAAAGAGATGTAAAGGTCATAGGAAATCTAGAAGGGGAGAAGGGAGGAGGAGAGAAGGGATAAAAACCTACCTATGTGGTACAATGAATGCTATTTGGGTGACAGGCATACTAAAAGCCCAGACATACACATTATAAAATATATCCATGTAACAAAAACATTTTTACCCTCTTAATATTTTGAAATCAAAAAGAACATCATATTAAACCCATTTGCTATTATATGCTGCCTTGTGTTAGTTTTTGCATCTTTGCTTAAATAGTTGTGGTTTACCTGAGTAGCTCAAATATTTGAGGGCAGTTCTACCATTGATATTTGAATTCCCAACAATTAGTACGGTGCCTACACATAGTGCAGTGTTGATAATAACATGCTAAGTTTTAAGTATTTAATTTTTTTCTACTGCTTTCAGTTTATTGCACAATCTACCCTATGAAAAAAAAATTCCATTTAACAAACATGTCCTCTTTCCGACTTCAGCAAATCTTGTTTTCTTTTTCCCATGTCTCCTACCAGACCTTGATGAGCAATCAACAAGTGTACATTGAACAGATCCTCTGTGCCAGGTATCAGGTTAAGCACTGAGGAACAAGGTCAATCAGATAGTATAATACCAGTCTTCACTGAATTTACACTCCGGTGAAGGAAGCAGGAAAAATGAAAAAGCAAATAAAATAATTGCAAGAAATATTAAGTGTCTTGAAGGAAGTAAAGGAGCTACTTTCAAGTAATTCATTTGTAATACAACTGGTAAAATTCTGAAAGGTCAGCACAGTTCTCTATGCAGCCTATAGCCTATAAGGTAAGGAAGGCTAGAGAGAAGTGAAAGGAATTGTTAAGATTTCCATAATCATGTGTAGCTTCAACTTTACAAGACTTTTTGTAATGAGCCTTGCTAACTTTAGATTTAAAAAGTCAAGCTATATAAAAAATATATAACTGAACCTATCTGAGCACCTCTAATGCTGATTTTGGAGAGAAAAAGAACCTCCGCAGCTTCAGACTTCTTAGGAATCTTGCACCGCCCCACCACCACCACCCAGCCTTTACTTAGGAGGAGTGGACTTCAAGAACGAAGTGGGCGCATGTGGACCCGCAGGCAGAAAAAAGGGCATGCAATATGCTTTCTCAAAGGGCCAAATTTTTCCAAGGGCGCATATGACTTCAAAGGATAAAAGAGGCTAGCTAGCATTTGAAAAGGTTGGGCTGCGGAAAGGGTACAATTGATGAAGTCCCCAGTTTCGCTATCTGGGGTTCACCCTTGATTCCTGTCTTCATTAGCTTCACGGGCTGGGAAGTCTTTTGTTTATATAAAAGGTTTTCAGCTCCAGAGGCCAGGGCCGCGTCTTGTTCTGCCGCCTGCGGGCCTGGCCCTGTGCCAGCACACGTCAGGGCCTCAGCAAACACTTGCCGGCCGGCGCCCCCTGCTCCACCCGAGCTGAGTCTCCGTTCCCGCCGTGCGGCGGGCTCCTGGCACCACTGAGACCGGGCTCGCTGCCCTGCTCCGCCGACTCGGAGGCCCTCCGCCCACCACCTCCGTCCGCAGCCGGCCGACCCACCTGGAGACCCCAGCCTCTCGCGTCACCACCGCCGGCAGCGGCTAGTAGCCAGGAGCGTCAGCCTTGGTCTCCTTGGTTACCGCGTTACCGCGGTACCATAGCAACCAGAAAGCTGGGTCCCTGCCATTATTCGCCGGCAGAGGGAGCAAGGGAGCTTGCGACAAGAGAGAGAAAGGGGCGGTCACGGGAAGGAAAGGACAGAGAAATTCAGGCCCTGGAGGCTTTTCGCTTAAGGGGTTTTGGAGATTAGAGACCTACTAACGCTGAGCCTCTGCCCTGTTCCAAGCACTAGTCTGAGAGCCGTGTGTGTGATACTTGATTCATCCTCATAACGACCCAATTTATATCTAAGAAAATTAAACACAGAAAATTTGACTAACTTAACCCAAAATTACAAAGCTACCAAATGGCCTACGTAAAATTTAATCCAAGTAGTTTAGTCACAGAACTCCCATTCTGTGCTATGTTTAAGTGCTTATCAAAGGCTGCCACAAGCAAAGTCAAGAAGAGAATCCAGGTCTCTCGGTAAACCCAGAACTCTCTTTTTTTAATACCAAATACATGACCCATGGAGAGTGTGTTTTGTGTGTGTGTGTGTGTATGAAAAGCCAAAGCAAAAACACACACACACACATCTTCAATCCACACTTCTCATACTTTTCTGTTCCAAACAAAGCTGCACCTCTGATGAACTTATTTTATCTTTAACTTTCTAGTATGCTGTTGTTTTTATCTCTGTTTTTATATACTACAAGTAGGATGTATGGTTGGTCCTGTAATCACTGTATAAACTTCTGTGTTTAACCACATTTCATCTATTTTGGTACTGGACTAATAATCTTAGCTATTATAGTTAACATATTAATCTTTGTATCATTGCTTTCTGCATTAATATGCCTGCTAATACCCACTTAAGAAAACATTTAATGATTTCCTCTGGCAGATCTAATGACGTAAGATTATAACCACCATGGATAAGAGAAGACAATGATAGTCTTTAGGTTTATGAGTCTGGATTTTGGAGTCATGCAAACCTGAGTTTGAGTCGCAGTACTGCCACACTTAACTGCTGGGCTGCCTTGAGTGAGTTAACCAGTCTAATCAGTTAAATGAGAGAACAGTACACTTAGTCCATACATGATGTAGCATGAAAGAGTGAATGAAACAACATATATATTTAAAGCCTTTAGCTCTAAGCCAGGTCCATAGTAAGCGGTTAATGTTAAAAAACAGTAAGAAATAGCGGTGGTGGTATAGCTATGTTGGTTACTACCATAATGCTCATGGTATAACTTCACCAGGTCCTTCCTTTAAATATAACACAAGACAAGTTTCAAGTAGATGTGTAATACTACTAGTCTTCTTGTGCAGACTGTATTTCCCATACAGGTAAGATCTTCAAATTATCAGGAAAAATATTTTCAGCATTCTTCCATTTGTCCATCCATTTATTTATTTATTCAATAATATTTATTGAAAGTTCATTGTTCTAGCCCCAAAAATACTGCAGTGAAGAAAACAAAGCTCTTCTTGTTTCCAAACTTACACTTTTAATAGGGTCAGAAAGGAAACAAATAAGTATAAATATATAATCAGGTAATATGAAGAAAAAGCAGAATAAAGAAAAATAAAATAATTAAGAGCTCTATTTTAGGTTAGATGACCAGGGAAGTCTCTGAATTCAGGGAAAGAGAAAGACATAAGGCAATCGGTGAAAGGAAAATTGCAGACAGAAAGAACAGTAAACAAACTTCAATTCTGCCCCAATGAAAAGCAGTATTTTTCATAAAACCTCTCATCTCTTCTGTAAAGGACTTTTTATTTCAAAAAACAATTCCTGCAATGAATTTACTTGCACAATAGTAAAATTAAACTCATAAAAAATAATGTATTAAAATAGTTTAGCACTTTTAGAAAGCATTAAAAGAACATTATCTTACTTATATTTGGAAAAATATATTAGCTTATGCACAGTTATGAAAAATAAGAACAGAGCCAAAAATAAGCCCATGCTAAGTCACAGAGTAAAATAAAAAATATGAAGCACTTGTCTTTCAGGACCACGATTAGTGACAAAATGAAATGAAACAAACAGTGACACCTCTAGAGAGATGGTATTCTCTCCACTGAAGCAAAGTGCATTTAACTGACACGCGAGCAATTCTGCAAATAGTTTACCACGTCTGTAACAGAATCGCAGTATTCCTGAGGATTTTTCCAAAATCATGGCTTCATTGTGCCAGTGTGAAGACAAGACTTGAAGGCAGCCGGGTGCGGTGGCTCATGCCTGTAATCCCAGCATTCTGGGAGGCTGAGGCGGAAGGATTGCTTCAGCTCAGGAGTTCGAGACCAGCCTGAGCAAGAGCGAGACCCTGTCTCTATTATAAATAGAAAGAAATTAGCCAAACAACCAAAAATAGAAAAAATTAGCTGGGCACAGTGGCACGTGCCTGTAGTCCCAGCTACTCAGGAGGCTGAGGCAGGAGGATCGCTTGAGCCCAGGAGTTTGAGGTTGCTGTGAGCTAGGCTGATGTCACAGCACTCTAGCCTAGGTAAAAGAGTGAGACTCTGTCTCAAAAAAAAAAAAAAAAAAGACTTGAAGGCAAGTTTTCTGAACTAGGGATATTCAATTTAAAGAGATAAAATTACTCACAAATGTAGAAATTAAGAGCATAGACTTGCTGAATTCAAAGGATAGCTGCAAGGTCATGTGTAAAAAAATACTGTCTCTGTTTCCCTCTCTCTCTCTCTCTCTCTCTCTCTCTCTCTCTCTCTCTCTCTCTCTCTCTTCCTTTGAGCAAGCCCACTCATTAAGTAATTTTATTTTGTAGTTGGTAGAGAGCTGCCTGTTGGAAAATTATGGCAGACCTCAGGACGTTTCTGGTCACGTTCAGGTAATAAAAGTTCTTACATGACTAGGAAAAATGTTCTTTCACATAATTGTCAAAATTTTACATGTGATTTAGCATCATAGTTTTCCCTTTTGCAATAGTTGGGCCTCCTGAATGAAGAGAAGCCTTAAGTCAAGAACTTGTTGAAAAGGGTTTCTGTTTCTAGTCCTCATTATTCATTCTTGTTTCAGTCATGTTAATTGCCTACATTACAATCACAGGAAGGAATAAGGACTAAGGCAGAAAAACTCTAATTTCACTAGCACTGAGCTTAGCAGGTGTTTAAAGCAGCGTATTGTCCAGAAACGAATTCTCCCACATCCACTAGGACTGCTTTCCTACATTCCTCTAGATGCAGGCGATGCATTCTCCTTTGACCTTTGTTTACTGTACCCATAAATACCAAATGATTATTCTTCTCACTTGGCCTTCCTGGACAGAATTAGTAATGATCCACTTTCTGTCACAATCTTGCATGTTCTGTGTCTAACCTGCAGCCGAACACTTGCTCTTCTGACGACTCAGAGAAGAGTCAAAAACCAGCCCACTGTGTCCCCCACTGCAGGGACCCATCAATGCACAACTTACGAGACTTGAAATGAAAGTCAGGGACTGTCAATAAATATTATCCAAAACTTAGAGATAAAGTAAAGCAACTGCATGTCTATTCAATGCCATGCTAGAACACTGTCTAAGATAACCCAAGGGTTACCTGATTCTCTAAGAAATTGTTTCTTTGCTTGAGTATCATTTCCTATTAATGAGGGCTCTGACTTTGTAATGTATGTTTATTTCTAGATTTTTTTCACCTGCATTTTTCATATCATTTATATCTAGATATGTAAATAATATTTGTCCTTTAGATAAATTAATTCCAAAGGTGATGGTTTTATTGCACTGTACAACTGTAACCAGTTTTGTATCTAACCTAGAAATCTTCTCCTGGTATTTACCCTCAATGTCTATATACAGGCAGTTTACTGAATTTTCTTTGAACCAGATTTACTATTCTGATAATTCCTTCCTTAATGAATTAAATACACTGTGGCATGTGAATAGATCATGTTTTTAATTATTGAAGTTATATTTCAAAAGTACCAAAGCTTCCCCCTTTGGTGGGAAATGGGACTCATGGCATATGGGCACCTTTCCAAAACTACTCTCTCAATTTGCATCCACTCCTTATCCCTTAAATTACTTTGTAGACAGATGTTGGTGGTTAGTTCAGGATAGCAAAACAAGTTTTCTGCTGTCTCCTTTTTTACAAGCCCTGAAATGTGGTCTTAATTTTGCATGGAGCATCTACTTTATTATGCCTCTGCAGATACTAAATATAACATCCTATTACATATGTATGGATTTTTTCAACTTGTCAAAGATAACTGAGCTTTAGAGGCAACATAAAATTACAAAAAGGATTTCTCAAAAACCTAAATTAGCATGATATAAATATATTTAAATGCATCTGAATGACTAAACCTAAAGAAGGAAAAAGAAGAAACTGATAGTTAAGAAGTAACATTGTCCTTTTATAATTTTTCTCACCTTTGTAATTTCTACCTGTCATCCATGATGCAGAATTTTTCAACAAATACATTTATGTAACACAAGGCAAATATTGCTGATGTTTCACAAGTGGAGGAGAATCATCAGGACGTATAATAAATTTTCAATTCCTGCAATGTACGATGTCTTCCAAGTTGAAAAATAAGTGTGTAAAATAATAAAACATGCATAGCTTCATATAATCAAATGTATTCAATATCCATTCTACTCTAGGCGCTGCCCTGAGATGGATACAAAGGTGAATAAATTACCGTCTCTGTCCTTGAGAAACTCAAATGAGAGTTTACAAATGATTAGTACATACTGTATTTTTTTTATTTCAGCATATTACGGGGTACAAATGTTTAGGTTACGTATATTACCTTTGCCTCACCTGAGTCAGAGCTTCAAGCGTGTTCATCTCCCAGACCGCACGCACCACATGCATTAGGTGTGTGTAACCCATCCCCCTCTCCCCCCTCCCATCTGCCCGACACCCAACGAATGTGTTAACTACTATGTTCAAAAAGAACTGGAACATTCCATTGCATGTTTGTGACATGGCCAGAATTTCTGGGTGGTTGAAACATATTGTATGTGGAAAAGAAATAAGGATAAAATGTTGTGTAGGGATCACATTATAAAGCACCTTGGATATTACCCTATTCACAGTGGAAAATCCCAAATGATTTTTAAAGCAGATTTTTAAGCAACTCAGTATGCTTACAGCAGCATCTTTCAAAGGTAATTCTGCTGGCAATGTAGAGATGCAGCAAAAGGAGTAGACGGAGACAAAGAGACAAGTTTAAAATGACTATATTAGTCCAAGACTAATGGACTTGGTAGACTAATAGAAATGACAAGTCTGAAATAAATCAATGCAGAGGGCACAGGACTAAGTGAAATAGATTCAAAAAATTTTGTAAATTCCTGACAGGAATTTCTTTCTCCCAAAGAAATATGGTTGGCCAGGAACAAGAAGCAGAACTGCTGATCCCTAGAGTCGATAGCTTAGTTAACTGAATAGATGGTACTGATAACCAACCCAAGGACAGCAGGAGAATAACAGGTTCACACCAGCTGGGAGGGTGGCTCATGCCCGTAGTCCCAGCGATTCTGGAGACCGAGACAGGAGGACCGCTTGAGCCCAAGAATTCAAGGCTTCAATCAGCTATGTTTGCACCACTGCACTCCGGCCTGGGCAACAGAGTGAGGCCCTGTTTCTACAAAAACAAAAACAAAAGCAAAACAAGTTCACAGAGAATAGATTCAAAGAGGTCGGGTAGAAATAAGTTCAGTTTTAAAGTTTTTACTTTTGTGATAGCAGTAGTTATTAGGGAAATTATTGGAGATGGCCATATATATTAGGCTATCATCAACATATAGAAAGTAAGCAGAGCTAAAAGAACAATTGGAATTGTACTAGGAGCCTTCAAAAAACTACAGAGGAGATGGTTTGAGACAGGCATCCATTCACCATTCCTAAAATAGACCAGTATGAAACCCGCGGTTGGCCTTATTTATCCAGCAGTGTTTACTGCAGGGTCCTCACAAATGAGGTGGGCAACCTTAATGAATGCACTGCTGTACTCCTCAGTTCCTTTCTGTGTCATTCACACATTTACTGCAAACAAGCACACACTACACCGAGGGATAAACAAGAAGAACTGGCACTGGTCCCTGAAGCTTGTGTTGCCAACACCAATACTCCCAATACAAAACGTTTTGAATTGTTCTTGTAAATGAGCCCTCAGAGACAGAATTCACAGAATGAGGTTTTGAAAAAGTCAAATTCAAAAAGGAAACACTTTATTTGAACATAAATAGCACTATTTTCTTTCCTTTTTCACCATAGCCTCTAATTTAATACAGTCATGCATTGCTTAACGACAGGGATATATTCTGAGAAATGCATCGTTAGAAGATTTTGTTGTTGTGCAAATCTCAGAGAGTGTGCTTACACAAACTTAGATGGTGTGGCCTACTACACGCCTAGGCTACATGGTGTAGCCTATTGCTCCTAGGTTACAACTTTATACAGAATATCATTGTACCGAATACTGTAGGTGATTGTAATACAATGGTATATGTATTTATCTAAACATATCTAAAGACAAAAATTATGGTCAAAGTACAGTGTAAAAAATTAAAAATGGCATATCTGTATGGGACACTTGCCATGAATGGAGCTTGCAGGACTGGAAGTCACATTGGCGAATCAGTGGATATTGTAGATTTTATAAACACTATACACTTAGGCTATAATAAATTTATTAATGATATTTTTCTTTTATTAATAATAAAAAATCCTTAGCTGACTGTAACTTTTTTACCTTATAAACGTTTTATTTTTTTAACTTTTTGACTCTTTTGTAATAACACTTAGCTCAAAACACAAATACATTGTAAAACTCTACAAAAATACTTCCTTTATATCCTTATTCTATAAGCTTTTTCCTATTTCTAAACCTTTTTATTTTTTAATTCTTAAACTTTTTTGTTAAAAACTAAGACACAAGCACACACTGTAGGGTAGGCCTACACAGGGTCAGGATGATCAAGAATCTCCAGGCAATAGGAATTTTTCAGCTCCATCGTAAGTTTAAGGGGCCACCATCACATATGCGGTCTGTTGTTGACTGAGACGTTGTTACATGGTGCGTGACTGTATGAGGTTAGTATTGCTTAGTTCCACCCAAGGGTTGATAAACAACTGTAGTGGACACCAATAAGCTACCACTCCTCCCCCTGTTTTTCTTGAGAACAAGCTGTGAGTCTTGGCAGCTGTTTTACCCCATGATCCAGCCCATCCTTACAACGGTTTATTGGATAAGAGTCCAAACTGGACCACTCAGATTCTCTTTTGTGACAATGTGGAATTGAGACTGAGAGAGAGATTCTTAGCATAGCAACATTCTGCTATGTGGACAAAAGAAAGAAAAAAAGTAGAAAGGATAGAAAGGTACAAAAAAGAGGGAAAAAAGAGGCAGGGAAGGAGGGAAGCAAAGATGAGAGACGGGTTTTACGGAAACTTTCCCTTTACTGAAGATTAGCTCATTCTGCATGGTACACTCCTGCACCTTTAAAACAAATTCCCCTTTGTTAAACTAGCATGAGTTGGTTTTAACAGTGCAGAATAAAGAATCTTGACTAAAATGACTATCAGAAGAATCATAAAGTAGAAATAAAGTAACTTTCTTTATAAGACAAGTCAAAAGTATAGATTTCCTGAGAATTGTTTTAAACAGGAGTAGAGCATTACTTTATGACTCTATCATAATTTTAAACTAATATTCCTCCATAAACATAGATAGGAAAGTCATTCTGGCAAGCCTTTGAAGTCATCTCCTCAAAAAAGGCTAAATTTTTTGTTTATTTTTTAATCAGTTCAATTTCTTAGTTTATTTGCTTTAAGTTTAGCTGTACCAGTTTTGCTAACAGATAATTATTTATAATTGATATAGCTTTAGGGTAAAACTAATCTTAAAAAGAAAAAAGCTGGCATTTCAGAGAAAAAAATCATTCATTTCTGATCCTTGCCAAATTTTAATAAGTGTATCCTACTGTCTTCTTGAGATTTATGCACTGTTAGCTGTACTTCATTTAGAAAATTTGCATTTTTCTCTTATGCACTCAAGCTGGGAGACACAAAACAAGACTTACAAGGTTTCTTTGACATGAGATGTCTAACAGTAATTTTCTTTCATCAACTTTATTCTCCTACAGTTCTGATCCCTAAGGGCATATTTTTCATTAGATTTTGTAAAATATTTTATAATAGTCTTACCTTTGCAGAAGTTACTCCCAAAATACTCCAGAGACGCTGTCACAACTCTCTCCACTACGGAAGGAACTAGGGGTGCCACTCTTGTTCCCATTGTGGTTAATATTACCATGTACCCATTTTCACATTAATTCAGAAAATTATAATGCATCTTATATAGCTAGCTTTGGTGAAGGTGATTCTCATTCAGACATTCACCAAATATTTATTAAAGACCTACTGTGCTTTGGGTATTCTTATATATAATGGCTATAACCATGAACAAAACAGATTTGTATGCTGTAGTTGTGGAAAATATAGTGCAGATTCGGGATACAGACAAGAATTCAGAATAATAACAGCTAAAACTGTGAGAACATGATCAAAGGAAGATGACTAGTTCAACAGTTGGGGTTCAAGAAAGTCTTCTTACCGTAAGTGATGTTCAATCTAGTTTGTCCCAGATGGTTGAGCAGGAGCCCCAGACTGGTTTGGGGATGGGAGGTGAAATTAGTGAGTGTTGTGTATAGGAAAAAAGCATATGCAAACTACCTCGCAGTGAGTTAAAATATTGTAAGTTTAGAACCTAAAAATTTCTAGCATTACTAAACATGCAAGATGCTTAGGAGAGGTGGAGAAAGGGGAAAGAAAAGAGGTGAAAGGAAGTCATACAACTCTGGAAAAGAGAAGATTAATTAAAAGGCCATTGCGTATGTATGAATTACCATTGGCCTAGGCCAAGACAGAGGAAGCAAGGCTGAAGAAAAGTGAAAGGAACCATTATTTATATATAAAAAATTCATCAGCAGATTTGGAATTGATTAGATGAGAGGCTGAGGAATAAAGCATGATCCACTAGTATTTATGGGTCTGAAGATATGATAAAAAGTTATGTAAACTACATTGAATAAAGGAGAATATTCATTTAGTTATTTAACACATACTATTGTGTACCTACAATACACTAGGTATTATTTTGAGGGGGATTGGATAGAACATTGAATAAAATTTGCAAATTTTGTCTTCATTAAGTTTATATTTTATTGGGAAGAAAAATACAATATACTCATAAACAAATTTTGGCTTATTCTATGAAGATAATAAGACAGATCAATAGGAGAGACACTTTCCTGAGGTGGTATCCTATTTTGGGTAGCATAGTCAGAGAAAATCCCTCTGGGAAAGTGATGTTTGCTATGAGTTTATGTTAAATAGGGAGTCATCCAGGGGAAAATCTGGAATGTTTCTAGAAGAGGAAAATCAATGTCCTAGGGTGGAAAGAGTGAGACTGGCATTTAAATGTGGTGTATAAAGGGAAAGAATTAAAAGATAGGACTGCATGGAGAGGAAGACAGGAAAATCGGAGATGAAGGCCTAAGTAAGGTGTTTGGATCCTATTCCAGTGTATGTAGGAAGTCATGAACAAGTTTTAAAGAGAGGAGAGATAAATGATTTACATTTTTTGAGATGACATGGGTGACCAGAGGAGATTGGATATGAGGGCCAAAAGGCAAATCAACCAGTGAGAAGAGAAGGCCAATGCAATAGTCCAGGGAAGGCAATCATTTAAGTGATTGGATTAAGGACTTAATCATTTTGTTAGAAGACAGGATGGCTACTAGAACAAGATTCAATGTAACAGTAGATTAAAGGAAATAAATATTGACTTCTCTTTCACTTAGCATGTAAATGTAAGCAATCCAGAAGGTAACTGTGTCCTGAGAGTAAAAGGGACCCAGGCTCCTCCTGTTGTGTTGCTCTGCCTTCCTCAATACTTGGCTTTCATTTGCTGGTCTAAGATGATTGACCCAGTTCCTGCCACCAAGCTAGCATTCAAGCCAATGATATTCGAAGAAGAAATAAAAGTGAACACAAAATCTTGTTTGTTTATTTAATAGTTGATGTGTGAAATCATTATCTTAAATTTACATTTCCTGGCCAGGCGTGGTGGCTCATGCCTGTAATCCTGGCATTCTGGGAGGCCGAGGTAGGTGGATCACTTGAGCTCAGGAGTTCGAAACTAGCCTGAGCAAGAGCAAGACCCCGTCCCTATTAAAAATAGAAAGAAATTAGCTGGACGACTAAAAATATGTAGAAAAAAGTAGCCGGGTACTTTTGCATGTCTGTAGTCCCAGCTACTTGGGAGGCTGAGGCAGGAAGATCGCTTAAGCCCAGGAGTTTGAGGTTGCTGTGAGCTAGGCTGACGCCATGGCACTCTAGCCTGGGCAACAGAGTTTCATAAAAAGCTGCTCTGTTTCAAAAAAAAAAAAAAAAAAAAAAAAATTACATTTCCTTCATAATGAGTTTAAACATTTTTTAATGACCATTTATATTTCTATTTTTGAAAATTGCTTCTTTCCAACAGAATTAATTTTTAATTGTTACCATTTGGTCTCTACTGTAAATAAGTTCATCTTTTCTTTTAATCAAATTTATTCAGATATATATAATTTACTTAAAATACAGATATATTTACAGTTCTATGAGTTTGGCAATTGAATATAGTGTATTTGTGTAATTACCACTGGAAGCAAGGTATAACATTTTTAGGATGAAGTATTTCATCCCCAAGAAGTTTCTGCTTGGTGCATTGCAATCGATACCTCCACCCACCTGAAGCTCCAGACAACCACTGATCTCCTTTCTGTCACTATGGAATAATTTTTCCTGTTTTAGAATTCATTATAAAGGGAATCAATACAGTTTATAGTCTTCTGTGTAAGTCTTCACTCAGCACAATGTTTTTGAGATTTACCCATGTTGATGTGTGTATCAGTAGTTTGCTCCCATTTTTACTGAGGACTATTCCATTAGATAGAAATACCATGATTTGTTTATGCTTTCACCTTTTAATCAACATTTGATTGTGTCCAGTTTCTGTCTATTATGATTAAATCTGCTATAAGCATTTGTGTGCTAGTCTTTGTGTGAACACATTTTCTTTTCTTTTTGGTAAATATTTTTATTTCTCTTGAGTAAATATCTGGTAGTAGAATCTCTGGGTCCCATAGTAAGTTTATATTTAACTTTATAGGAAATCATCAAAGCATTCCTGCCAGCAATGTATGAGAGTTCCAATTGCTCTACTTTTTTATGGACATGATCTGAAAGTTGCATGTATGACTTCATCCTATATCCCATTAGACAGAGTCACTGGACCACACCTGATGGCCGGGGAGGCTAAAAATATAATCTGAAGCTGGAATGCCAGACTCCCTTCTAAAACTCAAGGTTTCCATTACACAATAAAGAAAGACAAAAAGGACATACCAGGGATTGGCTTCATTTGAAGTGGAGGAGTTAAGACCAGCTTTTAGATTTGGGGTGGATGTTGGTGCCATTAACTGATTTGACATGTTAAATTTGAAATGTTAGACATCCAAGTGAAAGAGTGAGCAAATTGTTCACTATACCACTCTGGAGTTCAAGGCAGGGATCAAAGCTGGAAATATAAATTTGAGAATCATCAGCATGTGGAAGGAATTTAAAGCCATGGGATGGGTCGAGATCAACTAGAGAGTAAATAAATGTAAGATGTTTTGATCCAATACTGCAATAATTTCGAAGACCAAGCTATAGCTAGAAGAATGCTAGCAAGCCTAAAACAAAACAAAACAAACCCTTTTCACCCATTTCCCCTGGTAATACTGTAGATCATTTAAAGATTACATTCCCCAGCCTCTCTTACAGCAAGGGACAACTATATGAATAAATTCTTGCCGATGGAATTTGAGTGACACAGTCTCCCTCCCAGTCTGGATGCTCAACTTCAGACAGACCCTTAGATAAAAGGAAAAATTAACTTCTATCTTATTTAACTCACAATATGTGGATTTTTTTTTTTTTTTGGTAGCTTAAGCCTTTTTAGCAGCTTAACTGACTCATGAAATATATCCAATTATTTCTCATACTTAACTAACAAATCTCCATTGCCACTTATTTTATTCATTTTTATTGATTTTATTACAATCTTGTTTATTTTTTAGCATTGCTCATTTGAGTTTAATTTTCAAAAAGGGTCAGGTTGCTAGTATTTCTAAACTGCTCCAAGAGAAAATATTATCTTCTTGCAGAATATTAATGAATATTTTCTTCATGTACTTGTGATTCTTTCCAGTCATTGCCTCAATTAGTTCTTGATGCTGGCGTGAAAATAAAAGCTAATGCGGGTGTTCACATTTCACTGAAGAGGAAACTGAAGTAGAGATATTAAATTATTTGCCCATAATAGCAAACCAAATTAATGGAAAAGGTGGAAGTAAAATGTAATTACCTCACTTCTATTTTTATTGAACTATTGGATTACAAGTCACAACTAATTAAAAACATGATACAAGAGCTAAAGCAGCCTAACCTTTTTATCATGTGGATAGCCCAAAAAACTGCCTTTCAGCACTTTATAAAATGTTTCTTGTAAAATGTTTATTCTTCTTTTTTTGAAAAGTTTAAATAGATATAAACATAGATAGATACAGATAGATGATAGGTGGACAAAAATGTGGAAAATATTTTAGTAATAGAAAATATATTCACTCCAAGTTTTTCCATTCATATCAAAATCTGTTTACATCTGGATATATTTTCTTCCAGCCCTTTCTCTATCCATATCACTAATATTTTACTTTTCATATAATTATAATTAGTTAAATATAAATCCAGATGGCATTTAGTATATATAATGTTTCTCCACACAAGTGAAATTCAACAGAAATCCATTGGGTGGAGTTGTACGATAACTTAACATTTCAAAAAATGTTCTTAACGTCCTCTCTTTTACTTTTACCCCAATCTTTACACAGCTACTGACTAAGCAACATGTACTATTTGAAAACTTTAAAGATGTTTTATTTCCATTGGAAATTGTTTGGACACTGTTGGCTTAGTGTTATTTTCTTTCCGATTACATCAAGTAGAAGTCACAAACACATTGACACAATTTAGGATTTAATAATATCATTGCTTATTTTTCCAGAAATATGAAGATTAGAGAGATTAAGTAGAAAATAACAATTGACTTGGTAAAAAATGTTGTTCTGTCCTTTCATCTCTCAAATTCATGGTGTTTTCTGCCATCTTGAAGACAGGTAAGCATCTGATATTTCAAATCTTCTGAGACAAAATGCTACTTGCCCCAAAGAAGCAAGTCTTCATTACTAATTCATTCTAATAGGTGCTACAGAAAACTACCACAAGTTTGACATGTACTTGGAGAACAAGCTCCTCAAAAAAAGACTTGTTTCTGCAAGCACAATCAGGTTAATCTTTTTCTGGCAGTATTTCTGACTTCAGTGTGCATAAATATCCAGGACCCAATCCTGGAAATTCTGATTTAGTCCACCTGAGGTGGACCTCAAGAATCTGTGCATTTCATAAGCACCTGCACTGGTCCTAGAATCGTATGTGGAAGCACCACCGTGATGCAAGGACAAAGAAGATGGGGATCTGGCCATCAGTTAACTTTCAGGCTCAAGAGCCATAGAAGGAAATGGAGGCACATTAAAACTAGCCTCTGATTGAATTATCCCTCTAATTCTAATTTATTCATCCTGTGAGATGAGACCAAAAATTTTCTTCTTCACTCCATAAAGCTCCTCCCCCAACTCTCTCAGAAATGTACCAGTTATTCATGCCACTAATGAAGGTGAAGATTGTGATAGAAAATAATGAGATAGCAGGATTTATAGATTGAACTGGATGGGTGTTTTCTTTTCCTTTTAAGGAATTACTAAAGTTATTTCTTAGAAGGAGAAGATGTTCGTGAATACTGCATGCTTTGGTCTCAAGTTTTGTAAATAACAGCAGTTTCGGAACTCCCTGGTTTTACTTGCAATTACTAGTCTTTTTATGCTGAAATAAGGTAGTGCATTCACTTTTGCTAGGTGTACAATGATAGCAGGCAGGAGCACCAGTGTTAGAAAAGCAGGCTGGTACTATGGAAAGATCACAGAGGAAAGAATTCTGAGATCTGAAGTGGAATCGTAAGCCCACGTTTACATGAGTAAACAAAGGGTAGATTTTTGACATTCATGAGTTTCACAATTATAAAACATTAATACTAATGCTTTACAACATTATCAAGTTGTGATGAGGTTCACAAGAGAGCATATAATACAAATACTTTATAAACTGTGAAGTGTTTTGAAATTCACAATAATCTTGTTTCTGATGACGCATTCTCACTTCATGTCACTGTGGAAAATGCCACCACTGAAAACTGTGTATATGAATTGAAGTCTGAGAGTATCCTTCGATTCTGGCCTTTTTTGCCTTTTTTTACATACTTAAATCTTAAATTACAAATTTGGAGGAGCCATCACAGGAGTAGAGTATTAAGAGAGAGAAAATCACGTGGCCCGCTTTGGTTTAAGGGTTTGGCTTATTTGGCATATAAGAAACCTTCTGCATGGTTCACCGTAGCTTACTAGAGTCTACTTTAAGGCTTGGGTCCAAATCTCAGTTAAAATAAAGTATTCCTTTATTTTGTTTTGCCTCCCTTGTATTTTACTCAAAATGACTTAAGGAGAAAGATAGTTGTCATGGCATGATTTTGGAATTCACTGTTCTCCTGGCAAAATTTCTCCCTAACAGAACCCACTCTAATCCATGCAACAATACAGTTTCTGGATAT
This sequence comes from Avahi laniger, assembly GCA_963575035.1. Taxonomy (NCBI): domain Eukaryota; kingdom Metazoa; phylum Chordata; class Mammalia; order Primates; family Indriidae; genus Avahi; species Avahi laniger. The sequence goes on from CAUYSK010046009.1 coordinate 28,615, forward strand.
ATCTAAGTTATGCTTATCCTGGGCTTGCTTGCCCTCAGATCTTTATTCTTTACCTACTCCACACTGTCTTGCAGTGGAGCAGACTGCTACAGGATGCATTTCCCTGGCTTTATGTCAGCCGTTCCTATGTGGGTCCTGTTGTTGAATGTACAAATGAATGAAGATAGAATCAAAGTCTGTTTGCATGACTGTCAGCCTGGATGACTGAGAGAATCAGGATCGCTATGATGCACAACCCCAGTGGGCACCATTTACCTTGAAGTATATCTGAATGGCACATAACAGAATTGTACAGAATGTATTAATAGCTTGTGTAGTCATTTTCAAGGCAGAAGGCAGAAGGCTGCTAGCATTGGCCATAGATCACAATGCAAGGAAGAAAGTGTTTTGAGGATGATAATCTTATAGGCAGAGTGGAGTAGTAGAAAGAACACTGGATTAGAATTGGAAAAGCTGGAAGTATTAATACAGAGGCGATAGAGGGAAACCAACATAATGGATAAAATCACTAAGAAAGAAAATATGTGTCAAAACATAACAGAGATAAGTTTGAACTGAGGGTAAGGCTAATGATCAGAAATATCAGGAAAAAATAAGTAAAGGAAATGCAGAAGAGGGAGAGATGAGTCACCTGCTGCACTGCCTTGAAAGTTAAGGAAGGGGAAAAGACCAAGTTTGTCTAACAGGCGGAGAGAATAGGGGACGTTAGCTGGTGCAAGATGAATGCAATGCCTGGACAGTGACTGTTAGAGTTAAAGTGACTGTGGGGAAAAAGACCACGTGCTTGGCTGTGGAGAAAATTTACTTTTCCAAATCCTTTTGCTCTGCAAAGTATTATAATTGCTATTAAGTTCCACGGATTGTGATTAAGAACAATGATGATATTCAGATTTATCAAAGGATAATGATTTTTAAACTTTACGGTATATAAATATCACCTGGGTAACTTGTCAAAAATGTCATTTTGTAAAACCCATCTTTTAAGGATCTGATTATTTTGGACTGTGAAATTCAGTTCTACTCAAAGTGTGCTGTAAGGGCCAGTGCAAGTTCATAAACTATTTGTTGCCAGTCCTGGAAGAAAGAAGTACAGATATTGAGAGTAAGGGACTAGAAATTTTCTTAGCAATCAGACATTGCTGCAACATCCAAGCCCCACGATTAGTGAATTTGTCTCATTGTACAGAGTATAGAACATAAATTTCAGTCCTTCACAGAAAATGGAAGGATTTTCACTACATAACATTTAAGAAGCCCCAGTCTAAACAATTTAGAAGCAGATGGTCCTTGAGCCAAATTTTGAAGACATGTACTATTAAGAAGTTCTATTAAAATCCTAATTTGCTCTGGGAGGCCAAGGCAGGAGGATCGCTTGAGGTTAGGAGTCCAAAACCAGGCTGAGCAAGAGCCAGAGCCTGTCTTTACTAAAAACGGAAAAAATTAGCCAGGGATGGTTGTTTGTGCCTGTAGTCATAGCTACTTGGAAGGCTGAGGCAGGAGGATCACCTGAGCCCAGGTGTTTGAGGTTGCTGTGAGCTGGGCTGATGCCATGGCACTGTAGCCCAGGCACCAGCGAGACTCAGTCTCAAAATAAAAAAAAAATTATACTTCAGGCACATTTGAAACATATTTTATTTATATAGCAAGGAAACATTGTGTCTATATAATGTTTATATATTTGTATATCAAAGTGCTATCCAAATGAGCTCACATACAACTTAAAATAATGAGTAAAATTTGGATTCACAAACCTAGAGATTTTTATTATATTTTTATACTCAGATTTGGCCTATTTTTAAAAAGCAGCACCTCATTTTGTTTGGTTAGTTGAAACTAAGCTTGAACACTTTGGTATGTTATAAATATTTATGGTTTATAAACAAGAGTGTGCAAATGACAAAGTAAAAATAAACTTTTAAGATAAACATCATGGGATATGCTAAAGGCACAAAAGTCCTTTAAAGTTTTGTCAATGAACATTTTAATTGAAACAATTACATTAGCAATTTTCCTTGCCTTTTCTTCCTAAGAGCAAAGCATTAGAAAGACTGAGATACAACAAAATTACTTCAGGGACATTTTATTTAATTTAAATCCTGTGAAAAGCAGAAACTATTTGTGACTCCTTTAAAAAAAAAAGTTATCATTTGTCTCTACTTGTCACATGACTTAAATAAAATAAAATATCACTTCAATGTCCGTTCTGCTTGTTGATATTGGAGAGGAAAGATCAGGATGAAAGGCCTGGTGCTGTTGTCTGATATGGCTAGCATGACATTGCTAACCTGAGATTTTCCTTTCCTAATCATTAAATCCTTAAGTTTCACTTACAAACATGAAGAACTCAACTACTCTCCTGCAAAAATGCTAAAATATTAGTTATGAATAAGTGATTCCGGGTGGTAAAAATATGGTTTCTCTTTACAAATGCTTTCTCCTACATCTCACTTGTCTTCCCTGGCTCCATTTCCTTTGCATTTTTCTGGGCTTTTTCTACAGCCATCATTTGAATTGCTAAGTTTTGTCTGAATGAGAAAGAACACCACTCTCCCACTCTTGGTTTGCAAATGTACGCAAGTCACCTCACACACACTGTATGGATGGCCCATGATGTTCTTTTAAAAATAAATAAATGACCCCCTATCCCATTCCAACATATGTGCAGACACAAACACACACTTTCTCTCTTCCATGTCATGAGAAAATATCAAAATGTGTTATTTTCTTACTTTATCTTCCTTGAATGATTGTCTAGTCTCATATATTATTAACAATATTTCATTCCCAAATGTAACATGTCCAAGAAGAGAGTTGTGTTGACCAGCAAGAAATCAGAGGGTAGGAAATTTCTCTGCTTCCAGGAAAACAATTGTTTGTGCACTAGTCAATAAATAAGAAGGAAAGGCAGGAGAGAGCCTTTTATGCTGAGAGAAATGCAGACGATGACAAAACTTATAAGGCTAAGAAAAAACAAATCATCTTTAGGAGAACTTTCACTTGAAATGGCTTTGCTTTTCAAAAGGAAAAATGTCCTGCTGAATCAGCAGCATTTGGGGGAAAAAATTTCACGTGATTTTCAAAATACTAAACAAACTCACTGACACCAAAAAAATAGGTTACATGTGTTTGCTTGAAAAATGAGTTTAAGCTCAGCCAACTGAAAATTACAGAGAGGACAAGCAAGCAGATGGGATGGGTGGAAAAAACACCAAGCGCGTTTGGGCTGGTAGCATCCTGACATCTGAAAGAAAAATGCACGTAGTTGGTAGTGTGCCCATTTTGTGCTGGCACTTTGTTTCATGAATGTGTTTCAAGAAGAGAAAAAAAAATGAATGAGCTCTAATTTCTTGTTCAGTCATAGAGCTGTTCAGTCAAGCAAGATAAGATATAATGAATCTCCACAATGGAAAATTGATCTGTGGGTTCTCAAATTCTTCACTTTATTTGTGTTTCAGAATTTTGTAGATGTGTTGGGATGTCTTACTGAGTTTTTTTTCAATATTTTATCACAGCAAAAAGGGATGAATTGACTATAACTGTGAAATGCAAATTTATTTTATCTTGAAGTCTCAGATATTTTATTGTCAGTCTACCACAAACATAAAAAGGAATAAGATTTTCTGAAGGGCCAGATAATATAGTCAATAATATGCTTTTACTATGGAAAATAAAAAATTCCCAATCTTGCAGAAAAATATTTGGTCTGTATTTTTATAAACTTTAGAATTATAGTCCTTAAATTGTGATATGTATGTTCTATTTGCTAGACAATATTGTCTATACCTAGTAAATTTTACTAGGTAGTATGTTTAAGTCTATTGTATTAATATAAAGATTTAATGAACATTTATTATCACTAATTGGTTGGGATTTTTTCTTTTTGTCTAAAGAATTATGATTGCATGTAAAAGGAAGTCTTAGATATCTAGTACTGCAAACTTTTAGCAAAATTTGAGGACCAGAAATAAATTTTTCTTAAGTAGGGGGGATATTATCACAAAGTGCTATGGCTTGAATATTTGTCTCCTCCAAACTCATGTTGAAGTTTACTCCCCAATATGGCGGTTCTGAGATGTGAGGCCAGGCCTTTAAGAGCTGATTGGGTCACGAGGACTCTGCCTTCATGAACATATTAATCTACTAACCTCTTCAGAATTAATAGATTAATGGGCCATTTGTTATGATGAGAATGGAACTAGTGGCTTTATAAGAAGAGCAAGAAAAACCTGAACTAGCACATTAACACGCTCACCCCCTCACCATGTTATACCCTGTGCCACCTCAGGCCTCTGCAGACCCGCCTCATCAAGGAGGGTCTCACCAATTGCGGTCCCTCAATCTTGGCCTTCTCAGCCTTCCTAGCTGTAGGAAATAAATTCCCTTCCTTTATAAAATTACCCAATTTCAGGTATTCTGTTATAAGCAACAGAAAACAGACTAAGACACAGGCCAACATGGCTTTATTCAAAACCTTGTACAGGAACAAGTAATTAAGGGCCTTGTTAAGATGATGAAAATGGGCAAATCTCCGGTACAAGAAAAAGTAGTTTACAGAGGTGATCCAAGTAAAAGCTAAAGCTGCTGAAACTGTAATTGTATCATTACAGTTGTTGTTTATTCTCTTGCTCACTTTTCCCTAAATATTTTGTGAATACTTTGTAATACAATAATAATAACTGCCATTTATAGAGTACCAGTTACATGTCAGGCATTGTACCTTTGCAGTTTCAGAAAATGTGAGAAACTTGCTAAAAGTTTAAGAGCTGTTAAATACAAACCCAGTCCATTTAAACCCCAGTGCATCTGCAACTGAAACTAATGGTCTTTCAACCGCTCTAAGCTGCTTCCCTTCTCCTATCTTCCATAGCTTACACGCTGATGCTAGATGTAGGGAACATAATTAAAATCATTATATACTATAATGTGATAGGTGCTCTGAAAGAGGATCAGGAAATCTGACTAAAAAGAGATTGACTGAACTGAATATTGAAGTATAATCTGGAATTTCCCAGGTATTCCAGGTAAAGGAAGGGAAAGGAATTTCATGCAATGGATGAAAAACTTTAGCATGTGCAAGGTCCTGGAGGTATGAGAAAATAGAATATGCTCAACAATATTTATTATGTTTCTACTCTAAAGCAGAATCTATACTACTTACTGGCACTAAGTGGATGAATAAAATATGGCCCTTCGATTCAAATATCTTATTATCCTATAAATGATTAAATCCTATAAATAGCCTAGGTGCTCTAAAGTAACACAGATGATATTATAAGATTGCATACAGGGGCCATGACAGAAGAATTAGTTGAATATGAAGTTCAATAAAGGCTTCTAAGAAGTAACATTTGAACTGAATCTCAAAAAACGTGTAAAAGTTCACTAAGCACTTTCTGCTTCCAATTAGGACACAGTGAGAACACACACACACACAAAAGTTGGATAATATAAAAATCATACTTACATATGGGCCTATCAAAGAACAGTGGGTGCAAGAAAGGCTTCACGAACAGATTTCTGAGAGAGGAGCCCTTCATAAGTGAGCGGTAAGTGGCAGGTCTGGATCCAGGGAGAGCAGAAGGTTGCTCAAGACCCAGAACTGTCCTGGGTGGAGATGAAATCAACTGAGCTATCAGCAATGGTGGAGATTGGAGGAGAGTCCTGGAGTCTAAAGACTACCAAGCACAATAATTTTCTCAGCACAGTAATTCTCTCTGCCTTATCTCAAATTCCCTGAGAAAAATGGAAGTGAAGTCAGAACTGATAAGCAGAAAGAAATCATTCAATCTGCCACATCTCCCACATTCCCCCTGTACTTGAAACTGAAGAATTCAAAGGTGTTACATGGAATTCCAAGTCATATCCTGATAAAAACAATGTGACTAGCCCTTCCTTGGGAAATTGTATATTGGAGATTGGGCCAACCAGAGGGGAGCTTCAGTTCAGTCCCATATCGAAAAAATCCTTGGTAAAGTCTAAATAATTATCTCCTCGCTTTATCAACAGATAAGAGAATAACTTGAAATTTCTGGGGAGAAAAACCCTGGTATCATGCCTCTATCTTCATTTTTCCTCTATACATAATTTCCAAGATGCAATAAGACCTTTGAAGAGGCAGAAAAAAGGACTCACAAGCAAGAAAAAAACACCAGCAAAAGAAAATCACAGATGATCCAGATACTGGTATTAACGGAAAAGAATTTAAAACATCTACCTTAACTAGGAAAAGATGAGAAGAATAGATGAACAGATGGGTATTCTCAGCAAATAAAAAGAAAAATAGGAGAAAAACAAGTTATAAATTATATATCTGAAAAGCACAATGTGAAAAAAATCAAATGAACTATACAGAAAAATCAACACGATAATTGAATGATTAATGATGTTGAAGATAGGTCAAGAGAACTTATCCAAAATAAAGCATAGAGAGAAAAGAAAAGATAAAAAACACAACAGAGAATTAGTTGAGCTGTGAAACATCAAGCAGTCAAATATAGATATATTAGGAGTAACATAGGATAAGAAAAAAAGAATAGGGCAGGTGGAGAAAAAACAACTTGGAGAAATAATGACTGAAGAATTTCCTTACATGTTTAAAAATACATAAATCTACAAATCCAAAAAGCTCAGTGAATCTCCAGTGGAATAACTTCATAGAAAATGCACCTACACATATCACTGTCAAACTGAAATCCAAAGGGAAAGAGAAAAGTCCTAAAAGGAGCCACAGTAACAAATGCATCACATGTGGAGAAGTAATAATCTCATTAAAAGGAATCCAAACCAGAACACAATGTGATTGACATTCTAAAGTGTTAAAAGAAAACAACCAAAAAATAAAGTCAACCTAGAATTCTACATTCAGCAAAAAATAGCCTTCAAAAATGAAGACAAAATACAAACATTGTCAGATAAATGAATAAATAATAAATGAAAGCTGAGAGAATCTGTTTACCTCAGATCTGCATTATAAGAAATGCTAAAAGTACTGCAGTCTGAAGAAAAATGATACCAGTTGGAAATTCAGGTCTGTAGGAAAATTGAAGGATGCTGAAAATGGTAAATAGTAAGGTAAATATATAAGCCTTTTTTTCTCCTAATTTCTTTGAAAGACTATGTAAAATAAAATATTTTTATTGTGGGGTAAATAACATATATAAAAGTAAAATACTTAAAAGTAGTAAAAAGCATGAAATGTGAATAAATAGAATTATACTTTGGTGAATTTATTACATTATATGTAAAGTGGAATAATATCAATTCAAGATAAAATGTGATAGGTTAAATGTGCACACTTTAGTCCCTAAAGCAACTACTTGAAAAATAAAATTAAAATTAAAATCTAACAAGTTATATGAAATGCAATGCTACTTTAATACTCTTTTAAATTAATACTAGATTAATTTTAAATGAAGCAGAAAAGTAAGATCAAAGAAACAAAAAAAGGAGAGGAAACAAATGGGAAATAAAATTAAGATATTAAACTTCAAGCAAACCATATCAAAAATTACATTAACTGTAAAATGACTAAACATTCCAAAGGGAAAAAAAACTGTCAGAGGGGATTGAAAACAAGCCAGTATACTAACAGTACGCTCTCTACAGAAATTGCATTCTAAATGCAACATTGATAGGTTGCATCCTCTGTCAATAATTAATAATATTTCGATATGGAAATAATATGATCAGATTTACATTTTTTCACTCAGATGTCACTGTTAAAAAAGTATTAAAGGAAGGAAGGCGAAAGGTAGGGGGAGAGAGAGAAAGAAGAGTGAGAGCACAAATTAGCAGTCATTACAGTAATCCAGTGAGACAGGATGATGGCCTTAACACAGAAACTCCTGGGGTAGAGTGAAGCTATTAAACTGGAGATTTTCAGTGTCTAAAATTAATAGAAACTGGTCACTTCTTAGATATTTGGTGCAAGTGGGAGGTGGCAATAGGAAGATATCTAGAATTTACAAGGAGTCTTGCTAAGAGACTTGACGGATACTTTTAATCAAAACACTGTGAAGGGCCGGGCGCGGTGGCTCACGCCTGTAATCCCAGCTCTCTGGGAGGCCGAGGTGGGCGGATTGCTTGAGATCAGGAGTTCAAAACCAGCCTGAGCAAGAGCGAGACCCCGTCTCTACTAAAATTAGAAAGAAATCAATTGGACAACTAAAAATATATCAAAAAAATTAGCCGGGCATGATGGCACATGCCTGTAGTCCCAGTTACTTGGGAGGCTGAGGCAGAAGGATTGCTTGAGCCCAGGAGTTTGAGGTTGCTGTGAGCTAGGCTGATGCCACAGCACTCTAGTCCAGGCAACAGAGTGAGACTCTGTCACAAAAAAAAAAAAAAAAAAAAAGTGGGCAAAGGACCTTAATAGAAACTTTTCAAAAGAAGATAGACTGATGGCCAACAAACATACGAAAAAATGCTCAACATCTCTAATCATCAGAGAAATGCAAATCAAAACCACAATGAAATATTACTTAACTCCAGTTGAAAATAGCTTTTATCAAAAAGTCCCAAAATAACAAATGTTGGTGTGGATGTGGAGAGATAGGAGCACTCTTACATTGCTGGTGGGACTGCAAACTAATACAACCTCTGTGGAAAGTAATATGTAGATACCTCAAAGAGCTAAACGTAGAATTACCATTTAATCCAGCAATCCCATTACTGGGCATCTACACAAAGGAACAAAAGACATTCTATAAAAAAGACATTTGCGCTAGAATGTTTATAGCAGCACAGTTCACAATTGCAAAGATGTAGATATAGAAACAACCCAGGTACCCATCAATTACATGAGTGGATTAATGAAATGTGGTATATGTATACCATGGAGTACTACTCAGCCACAAAAAACAATGGTGATCTAGCACCTCTTGTATTATCCTGGATAGAGCTAGAGCCCATTCTACTAAGTGAAGTATCACAAGAATGGAAAAACAAGCTCCACATGTACTCATCATCAAATTGGTATTAATTGATCAACACTTAAGTGCACCTATAGT
>CAUYSK010046010.1:0-14510 GCA_963575035.1 Avahi laniger
TTGTTATAAATGGCTTGTATCATTTTTAGGTAAGCCCATCTATGCCTATTTTGTTAAGTGTTCTTATCATAAAAGGGTGTTGAATTTTGTCAAATGCTTATTTGCATCTATTGAGAGGGATCATATGGTCTTAGTTTTTGCTTCTATTTATATGGTGAATTACATTTATACATTTGCGTATGTTGAACCATCACTGCATCTCTGGGATGAAGCCCACTTGGTTGTGATGGATTTCTTGATCAGCACCTGGATTCAGTGCTAGGATTTTGTTGAGAATTTTTGCATTTACATTCATAAGGGATATTGGTCTGTAGTTTTCTTTTTTTGTTGCGTCCTTTCCTGGTTTTGGTATCAGGGTTATGTTGGCTCCATAAAATGTGTTGGGGAGGATTCCATCCTTCTTGATGTTGTGGAATAATTTCTGCAGGATAGGCACCAGTTATTCTGTGTAGGTGTGGTAAAATTCAGGCATGAAACCATCTGGACTAGGACTTTTCTTTTTAGGAAGTTTTTTTATTGCTATTTCAATTTCAGTACTTGATATTGGTCTGTTCAGGAATTCTATTTCTTCGTGGTTGAGCCTAGGGAGGCTGGTGTGTTTCTAAAAATTTGTCCATTTCCTCCACATTTTCCAGTTTGTGTGCATAACGGTTTTTGTAATATTTATATATTATATCTTGAATCTCCTCGGCATTGGTTGTAACTTCTCCTTTTTGGTTCCTGATGGAGCTTATTAGAGTTTTTTCTTTTCTGTTCTTCGTGAGTTTAGCCAGGGGTGTGTCAATTTTGTTTACTTTTTCAAAGAACCAACTTTTTGTGGCTTCTTGAGTTGGGCATATGAGGTTAGAAACCAGAGAAATCACTAATAAGAAAGCTGAGCAACTGACCCTGTCATCTGCAGCCAGTGTCTGGTCAGACCAACTCCTCTGAAAATATCACTTTAATTAACTAATTTAAAAATCTCCACTACCTGACTCTGACACTCCTCACTGCTGCTACTTCCTGTCTTTTAATTTATTTTTACTTAACTATTTATGCAGTTCTTAACTTTTTGAGAATCTAACCCTCCTTCTGGCCTTTGTAACTCCTATTCATCCTTCTTTAACCAGCTCAAGCAGCACTTCCTTTGAACTGGCCATCCTATGCTGGTTTTGGTAATCTTTGGTGCTCCCATAAATCTTATGTCAGTGGTTCTCAAGTTTTGGCATCCATCAGAATCACTGGGAAAAGATTAAATATAGAATCTTCAGGCTGCACAAATCAGAATCTCTGGATGTAGGATAAAGAATTTCATCTGTAGCAATCGCCTTGGTGATTCTGATGTACACAAATGATTGAGGGCATGTCTCTGTGGTAACCATATTTATTGTAATTATTTCTGTGTATATCTGCTTCTGCCTCAATTGAAAATTCTTCCAGGGAACAGTTAGTATTTTGGTTGCCTTTTTCAGTGTCTTTGGTATCTATTCCAAAGTCTGGAACATATCACACATTAGCATAAGTTTATTTAATTAGTTAATGAATTCTTTATGTAACAATAATCAATCAGTGGGGGAAAATGACTACTCAGCTGGTTTAGGATTTGAGTTGTCACTTTTCCCCTCAATAGGCACCATTTTATTTTTGGTCCTCGTAGACAGGGTATTTTAAAAGCGAGGTTACTCCTGGTTATACTTCATCAATAACTAGCAGGTAAATAATATAGAATATATTGGTATTAGACTACTTCTTTGAAGACAAGTGTACAAAATTTATTAATTTAGGCCAAAAGGCAGAGCATTAAATGGCAGAGGAACGTCAGTTGCTTATTCTGTCACATTACTTTTACATTCATTTCTGCAGTTCAGAAGCCCTGAGAATAAGGAAGACTTTATAAACCACACTACTTCAACGTCATCTTTTATCTTTATCTACTTTCTTCCTATTTCTCCTCCACAGATTATTTCATATTCTCTTCTCCCCTAACCTCTAGCTCTTTCTTTTTTCCTAATTCTCTCTTATTGAGTCACAATTCACAGCTATAGTATAATTTTAATCAACTTTGAGGTATAACATGCATAAATCCGTTTAAAATGTATAGTTAAGGCCAGGCAATTGGCTCCCACCTGTAATCCTAGTGCTTTGGGAGGCCAAGGTGAGAGGATTGCTTGAGACCAGGAGTTCAAAACCAGCCTGGACAACAGAGTGAGACCCTGTCTCTACAAAAAATAAAAAAACAAATTAGCTGGGTGTGATGGCAGGCATCTGTAGTCCTAGCTACTTGGGAGGCTGAGGCAGGAGGACGGTTTGTGGTTCAAGGAGTTTGAGGCTGCAGTGAGCTATGATCATGCCACTGCACTCCAGCATGGGCAACAGAGCTGGAGTGCAATGACCTTTTTTCTCTAAAGAAAAATAATTTTAAAAAGTATATAAAATGTACAGTTCAATGAGTTTGACAGTTATCCATACCCATGTAACTATTGCCACAATCAAGGTAGAGGACACTTCCATAACCCTCATCATTCCCTTGTGATCCTTTGGAACATTGTTCTCCCCTAACCCCTTTCCCCCTAGCAAGCACTTATTTTCTTATTGTCATAGATTAGTTTTGTCTTTTCTAGAATTTCATATAAATGGAATCATACAATTTGTGTTCTTCTATATTTGCTTCTATCACTCAGCATCTTAGTTTTAAGATTTGTTTATCATGATGTGTGTATCAGTAGTCTATTCCTTTTTTATTATTGAGTAGTATTCCATTGTATGGATATATCACACCTTATTTATTCATTCACCTGTTGTTCACATTTTAGTTGTTGCCAGTTTTTGGCTGTTATTTATAAAGCTATGAAAATTTGTGTCTAAGTCTTTGTGGGGACATATGTTTTCATTTTTCTCAGGTAATTACCTGGGAGTTGTTTTGCTGAATAGATGATAAGTGCAGATTTAACTTTATAAGAAACTACCAAACTGATTTCCAAAGTGCCATTTTACATTCCCATTAGCAGTGTATGAGAGTTCTAGCTTTTCCACATCCCACTTGGAATTGTCAATCTTTATAATTTTAGTCATTCTAGTGGGTGTGTAGTGATATTTTATGGTCATTTTATTCTGCATTTTTCTCATGTTTAATGATGTTGAACATCTTTTCATGTGCTCATTGGCCATTTATATACCCTTTTAAGTGGTCTAATTCAATCTTTTGTTCATTTAAAACATATTCAATTTAATAATTTTATTGTGAGTTCTAAGAGTTCTTTATATATCAGCAATATATAATTTATTTCTAATTTAAAAGTGCTATTTTTCTGTTAAATTAAGGTAGACAAGTCCTTGATTTAATTCAGTAGTTTCTGTACTTTTTGCTCATATCTAACTCAAGCACTTAGTTAACTTAGCCAACAGGAAAATTGTTATGAGGCCAGAAATTTCTATAAACTTCTTCTTGATAATTGTCTATTACTTTTGTAAAAGACTCAAACCTGTGATAAATATTAGACGGTAATGTTTTCAAGAGAGTATGATAGTCAATGAGTAGATTACACAAGCCAACTCTCCAGCATGGCTGGAATAATTCGATAAACAATCTAGTATAGCAAATAGAAATGGAATTTGATTATAAAAGCTAGATAGCTCATGATTTTCTACAGTTAGGTTGATAAACAACATGATAATATTGAAGCATATGTCAAACCAAGTGCACATAAACCTGGGGTAAGAATGATCTCTCTCAGTCTTCTCAGAGTGCAAACCGAAGTCACTATAATGTCTCAGATTCTCATCACTAATGTCTACATATAGCAGATTCTTGATATTCATGGCAGTTATGTTCTATGAAGTCATTGCAAGCACTGAATTAACTCCTAGGGGAAATATACATATAAATTGAATGTAATCTTTGATCCTAAAAGCAGCTCATCCTGGTAGATTCTATTCTCTTTATTTTATAAAAGAGAAAATGAGATTGAGACATGTGAAGTGACATGCCTGGATCTACCACACTGACAGGTGCTAGAATTGGGATTCAAACCCCATCCATCTGGCCCTGGAGCTGGAGCTTCTTGCACTGCCCTGAACTGCCCTGGCTGTCTGCATCTTCTGGTTATCCCTGTATGAGAACAGAAATGAGAAGGCAGATCATCATGTTATTTGACCTCAGCTGAGAACCAGTGCTTTGGGCAATTCAAATTTTTTCCTGCTCTGTCTACATCTACAAATTATTGCAAAATCTCTAGGAATATTTTTTGGGGTTGCAAATAAATTTTAGCAAGTAAGTGAATTCACAATCACCGAATCTGTGAATAACTAGAATTGATTTTGTATGTGAGAACACAAAAGTACACATTCACACATATGCAATCACATGCAGCTTCTGGAAGAGTGCAAGAGGGGGCAGCTTGATGGTACCAAGCAATGACCTCTGAACTTTTTGCACTCTGTCTCTAAATTGGACACCAATATGATTGTTTGATTATTTCTGTATCTCTAGTTTATATCATCGTTGTGTCTATCTTGCTAATTGACTTTTTTATGGGTCAAAATGAAGCAATCCATTGGCTAACAGAGCTACAAAATCTGGATCATGTAAATATTAATATCTAATCATTTAGTCATCCATAATATAGTCTCACATCTAAAATTTAGCAAATGTTGGTAGATTTGGTCAATTATATTGACATAATCTGAATCAGAAAGCGTAGAAGGGTTTTAGTAGCTGTATTATCTTTTCTTTTCTCATTTCTTTATTTGTGGTCATCAAATTCAAGCTATTTCCATAGCTCAGTTTGAGAGATGAAGTAATGACATTTGGCAGAAACATTAAAGCTATACTAACTTCATACAACTGTTGACACTCAGAATATTATTCCAGACAACTTGCACCTAAGAAGCAATTGAAAGAACTCAACAAATCACAAAATTGGAGCAGGTGAAAAGTTTTCAAGGTGGAAAATAATTTAGATATAAAATCTATTGCCTTAGGTTGTTCCCCTCAGCCTTAATACTTTTGGAAAAGAGAATTATTTGGAACAAGTTTTTTTTTTTCACTAAGTTTTGATTCTTTCTAGAATATACTGGCTAATTTGTTGTATAATATGAATATTTTCATGTTTCGATCATTACTGAAAATAGCAAAACAATTTTATGACTAATTTTTCTTCACCTTAATATAGTATTTATATTTTGAAACAGAATTAGTTTTATTAATTTTATCTGCTAACGAGCATGCATTTTAAAATATATTTATGTTTATAATTTATGTTCTGTAATAAGCTTATATGTTTTTGAATTTGAAATGTGTTAAACATTTAATTTTTGGTTTGTTTATGAAATCCATGTAGCTTAAAATAAAGTTCAAGCATTATAAAAATACCAGAGTTGCTTTGCTTAGGTACTACAATCTCCACTTGAGTGGGAATACTTAGCTATCTATTGACTACTGCCAGCTCTGGAACTTTTGTTTGCTATCTAAATAAAAATTATTGTATTAAGGACTTTGAAACTACTGCCGTACAATTGTGGTATGGAAGGTACCTACGCTTCACATGTGTGTAACAGGTCTAGTTACATCAAAAATGTTGACTTCTCTTAGCCCCCATCTTAACTAATTGTCCCAGCTTAGGTCAGGTGCCCTGGCCTTCTCCAACCCATAGTGGTCAATCGAATGGGTCCCCTTGTACAAGCATGACTCATCAGAACTCAATATGTGGACATATTGGTAGGGCTGAGGGAGAGGGCTGTGTTTTGTACATAGATGCTGGGCTGGCAGCACAATGACTCATACACTGATACAGCCCTGAACCTCCTACCTAGCTGTCAATTCCCATTCAGATAGGTTGCCTACCATTAAAACCTTAGTAGTCATTTATCTAAACACTTATATACACACACACACACACACTCATACACACACATATATATGGGGAATTACATATTATATAACATATAATAGGAGTATTATGTATTATTTATAACAAAGCAGAAGTATTTTTAGTAATAAGAAAAAGGATACTTAGCCTTTAACAACCAAGACATTATCCTAGTCTTTCCACTCCAGACTGTACAGGAAATTCCTCATCAAATTTCTGAAAACCACTCTCAGACATTACCCATTTTTTATAGTCTTGTCATCTCTTAGTCTTCAAACAGCAGGGATGATGTTCTGTACAAAACCATATGCATTTGTTGGAAGAATGAGAAATAGAAATAGAAATTAATTCCAACTGGTAATTCTATGCTTTCCTATAACGAAAACTTTGAAAATAAGCCTTTTATTTCACCACACCAACCTAAAGTAATATAGAAATTTCTTAAGCAATAGAGCACTATATCTTGGCCATGTTACAAAGTTCAGTTGAAATGACTGATGTATTGTTTTAAGTTGTCACCTCAGACTCAACAATAATCGCTGACATTCATAAAGTATCTTTTATTGCAAAATGTAGCTATCTTTTCTGTTACTCAAAATGTGTAGGCTTTTATTTACTATTGTATTCTCTATTCTTAGAAGAGTGCCAGATGGGTAGTAGGCACTCAATATTCCTGAATAAATCCATGAACAGCATTTGTCAACGGAAGAAATTTTGTTATACAGATGTGATATAATTCTCTGAACTCTGTGGTAGGTAGTCTCCAAAGATGCTTGCCATCAATTCCTTCCTTCCAGGTATGTGCATACTCTTTCATCCAACAGGAGGTCAAATCTCTTTCTTCTAACCCTGTCTCTAGGCTGGTCTTGTAATTTTCTTTGACCAATTGAATTTGGAGGAAGTGACACCATGAGAGTTCTGGGCCTAACATTTAAGAGACCTGGAAGCTACTATTTACCTCTTAAAGTAGGTCATGATATAAAAAACTTCATACTCTGGGAGAAAGCACACCTGAAGTTATAAGGGGAGGTCAGCGACACCCACAAGTGAGTGAAACTTCCTTGGACCTACTCACCAGCTGAAGACAGTTGATTGAAGACAGTTGATTGATTGAATGACCCCAGTTGATATCACAGGAGCAGCTAAGCCTAGCTTAAATTCCTACCCTCCAGATTTATACGAAATATTAATATTAAATTAAGACACTAAGTTTTGGGGTTGTTTGTTAGGCAGAAATATTAATAGATGCCTGAAATAAGCTCCTCCCATGTTATATGCCCAAAATCACATGGTGATCTATTATGAAAAATAATTTTTAATGATTTATTAGCTAACAACTCAATTAGGTCCTTCTTTAATTTAGTTAAAAGCAAAGGATTAGAAACCATTTGGTTTGCAAAAGGTTTTTCTATGCAGTTGTTGATGTCATTCACTTTCTTGGTTCTAAAACTAAGATTTTGACTTGTGCCTTTATTTGGCAACTATAAATTTTTTACACCCTGGGTTAATATATGATAGTAAGATTCAGGATAATGAGAGATGTGCCTTTAAAAAAAAAAAAAAGGAGAACACTCTGGGAATAGAGATGGAAAAGAGAATTATCCCCTTGAAAACACTTTTAGGAAAAAATTTATATGCTGTTGAAGATCTGGAAATTAAATTCCCTAAAACTACCAGCTCATTATTTTAGGCTGATTGCACATTTTTATTCAGTTTTTTGACTCATTTTATTAAATGTAATGCCTGACATGGCTTCAGAAGGAGCTCAACTTTCTTTCAGAAACGAATAGATCAGTAAATATTAAAACAAAAATCAAACAAAAACCAATCAAATCAATCACCTCCAGAGTTCTAAAAGACATTGAAAATAAGTCAGAATGTTTATAGCAAAAGAATTAGTGGAGGATCACATTTAAGGCAGAGAACACCAAGTTATCATTTGGCAAAGGATTTTGAGAACAGAGAGTGAGAGGAAAAAATAAGTAGGCCAGGGAACGCAAGGAGGATGGAGTCAGTCAGTCTCATTGCCCTTTATTTAGGCTAATATGTAAGGGAGCCATTTTTTCTCTGGCTAGAATAGCTACTACTTGGTATGAGAAAAAAAATTATTTTGTTTTTGTAGGAAATTTGAGTAGAAGACA
Source organism: Avahi laniger (assembly GCA_963575035.1). NCBI lineage: Eukaryota > Metazoa > Chordata > Mammalia > Primates > Indriidae > Avahi > Avahi laniger. Next base: position 7,988 of record CAUYSK010046010.1, read on the forward strand.
AAGATGACAATTTATTTTACTTGTTGACTTGGTCTAATAATGGATATTAATATCTTTCCTCTTTCTTTCTTTTCTCCCTCCTTCCTTCCTTTCTTTTCCCTGGTATCCCTGGGGAAGGGGTTTTCTTAGGTGGCATCATTATAAGCTATATCATATAAACTAGATATTTAAAATATTTGCTTAATTTCTAACCCATCACTGTTGCATTTGCTTCTGGTTTTGTTTGGATTTGTGCCCTTGGCCCTTTATTCCACCCAGGCAGAAAAAGGACCCGTTAGACAGAAATCATTATGTTTATCCCCAAACCTAGGTACTGAGAACTCTGGTGGAGTAAAGGGTCACAAAACTAGGAGAGAAGACAAGGTAGAGCAGAGATTATTCTCTTACTTATTCTTTTCGTAAAGGTAAAATTTGGAGCCAAATATGAGAAAGGCCTTCATCTTTGGAGAGCTAAAGGACTCAGGTTGAGGGCAAAGGGAAAAGGATTAAGATGGGCCTGATAGCTAACAGAGAATCTTCTACTTAGAGGACATTCCGTAGATATTTTCTGCTTTGGATAAACACATCTACTAGAGCCTGGCTTTGGTGTAGGTTGTAAGAGAGTACAGAAGAATTAGACCTGAGATTTCTGTGTAGTCCAGGCTATCTCATTAGAGTTGAAAACCATGTAGGAATTTGTAACTAGATGTTCTATTTTGAAAGCAAGAATGCTTATGGGATTGGTTGGAACTGCATTTATCTCACGGATACCTAAATATCATACCAGGGATCTGGCTGAGATACACATCTAGTGGAGTCAAGGGGAAAACTCTGACATGTGTCTGATACCAGCTCCCTGGTCCAGAATGAATGCATTGGCTTTAGTCATTTACTAAATTGCTCCTGGGTTGAAAGAACTAGTTTAACTTATTCATCCGTTCTAAAACCATCCATTGTAAATTCACTATATGCTAAGCCTTGACAGTACTGAGATAAATAACACCTATTTTCTATCTTTAGAATGAATGAAGAATGAGAATCTAGAAAGACAAAATCAGAGACATCTGGCCTTACTAGGGTATGATCAGTACTATAACGGAGGCAAAGGGCTATGAGGACCTGCGTGAAGGAGGGAATGATGCTGTAGGAAAGGAGAAGGAAGTTAGGAAGGGTGAACTGATGCATTTACTTAACTTTCTGCCAGCCTGAAAGTAATGTGCAAAAGAAAAAGTAGATCTTTTATCATACTGTTCTTTACTTATAGTTGGGTCTATTGTAGATGTTTTGGGGATAGTAGGCAGGAGCAGTTGGCAGGGGCAGATACTTTTTGAATTAGATCACCCGATGTGTGCTAGGCCCGAACAGGACCCCTAGAATTGACATGGAGACCTGAATTCGAGAACTTACTGCAGTTTTCCCCCCTGATTTTGGCACGTATATCAGATGGTTTTAGGTATTATGTACTTCAGACTCTCATATTTCCTACATACAGTCTCTTTCAACTCATAGAAAACAAAGATACTGGGAGTGGGAGGAAACTCCAGAGCCAACTTCAAATTGGGGAAGGAGTCTCTGCTGCTTCATCAAGTAAGGGACGCACTAGAGAGTGGTCACAGGCCATTAAGTCAATTATTACAGTTAACTTGTATTGATACAAAATATAATTAAACAATAGTACGATATGACATTTGGGAAATCACTTTACAGTCTCCCTAAAAGATAGGTTGGTAGATACAGTCTGCCTTTGCAATGGGGAAGTGATGTTTATAGTGTCTTCTCCCTCCAAGACAAATCAAACCTCATAATACAGAAAAATGACTATATTATAAAATTGAAATTCAATACATGTCAATAGATATTGATACCCAGAAAAAACACAGAAGAAAAATCAATCTGTAGACATATTTCATAGTTCTTTACATCTGATATATTGCATTTTTTGGCTGAGTTTATCTCTATTCTCTGCTTCCATCCTTCCATCCCAACACGAGGCTAGAGAGGGTACAAAAGGGAGGTGTTATCTGATTCATCCACAAAATCACAGGTGCTTTAGTCTGGGAAAGCCCTTTCAATGTGGCAGAACTTTTTGTGCTATGATTCTTTCTTTGTCTTTTTGTAAAATGTCAGAATGGATGTCTAGTAATGTGGTTGAGGATTTGTCAGATCTAACTTCCTGTCCCTCAGAGGCAGGCTCCCCATCAGGAACACAAGTCATTTGGGGAGATCCCCTTTTACCAGACATCTGAAGGGATGATCGATTCTTAAAACGCATGGAGCATGGTGACATGGAACTTGTTGCTCTTGACATTTTTTTTTTCCTCAGAGGAAACACACCCAATTTCTGAGGAACTGGGTGAAGATGAGAAACAGGCAATGGAAATCTGGTTCTGCAGCTTTGTACTATGCATATTTGGAGGCCTGAGTGAAGTTTGCCTTTGGTCATTTACAGGAACAATTGAATTCACGGGATAAAAATATTTCAAATCTTAAATTTGGCTCAGTTAAATATTAAAAGCAGAAACATTTATATTCAGTTAATGTATAAAAATATTCAGAATAGTGGCTACTTTTGGGGCAGGAAGGAGGAGAATCATAGGGGAAATGTTTATTCTTTAAAAATGAAAATAGAAGAAACTGAAGAAAAATGACAAAATATTAATATCTGTTTAAATTTGGTCATGGGTACACAAATATCTGTTATAGTACTTTTCATGTTTAAAATATTTCAAAATTAAAAATTAAGGAAGAAACTGCTTTAGGTACTTTAGCTAAAATGAATCAGTGATGTTAAACTCATTAATATAACTCTGAAGGTTCTCTATTAACTCATTCTGGCGATTTTATTTTTAGTATTGTTCTCTGCTTGAAAGATCACATTTGTTAAATATATGATGATTTAAAATATACAGAAATAAATATGTAGAGGTGACATACATATGTTGAGGTGACATACAAGTATATTTGTTGTTTCTGTTGTTTGCTTGTTTTGGATAGAGGATAGAGTTGATAATTTTGTAAAGAAATCTGGATTTGAATATGGGTACTTAATCTTTTCGGAACTTAGTTTTATTTTATCCCTTCCAAGCTTTTCTCCAACCTAACTTGAGAAAAGATATACTTCTTAATTTAACATGTTGCTTAACTCACTGGAGATTCAGTGTTCTTATGTATAAAATTTGAATACTATTAATTATTTATGAGTTTGTAAGCATTAAATAGCATCATGCAAATAAAAATTTGTTGTAAACTCTAAAAAGCTATATTAAAGACTGATATAGCATTTCCTTTAATTTCTGCTTTCAATGCCTGTAGACTAAAAATATCAACAGATTAATACATATTTATGTATTTACTTATCGAGTGCCTAATGTACAAAGTACAAAATTCACTGCTGTCATTCTATCAAAATGAAAAAAAGAAGTAGATATTACTCAATATTTTTGTCTGTGGAAAGCCAAGCTTGTGATCCAAAATGGGGAATTGGCTTGTGTAATTTTTTTCTCCCCCCTTTTAGAACCCATGGGCTATTTGAGGGCAACATAAGACCCTGCTTTTGTAACATACATTCTAAAAATGGAATGATTTCCTAGCAAACTCCAAGATTGAGAAAAAAAGTTCTTTGAAATCTCTGAGTTCCATAATAGTATTTCTTTTAGTGTAGGTCTTTTGGTGACAAATTCCCTTAGTGTTATTTTGCTTTCGTTTTTGGAGGCTCATTCTGCTAAATAATAAATTCTAGATTAGCATTTTTTTCTTCAAACATGTTAAGGATGATGTTTCATTATCTTCTAGATTCCACAGTGTCGTTGAAAAATTAGCTACTGGTCTTACTGTTGCTCCATTGGAGATAGTGTCTGTTTTTTTGTTGGATTGCTTTAATGATGTTTCTCTGTCTTAGGTTTTCAGCAGTTTGGCTATCAGTAGCCTTAGTTTCTTTTTCCTTGTACTTGTCTTGCCAGAGGCTTGCAGAGCTTTTTGAATTTGTGTGTTGCTTTTATTACTTTTGAAAAAGTCTTGGCTATTATGTCTTCAAATGTAGCTTCCGCCTCAATTTTTTTCTTTCTTCTCCTTCTGGACTTCAGTTTATATGTATGTTAGCTTTTGACTGTGTTTCACATGTTCCTGTGTTCTTGTTTTCTCTCTCTCTGTCTCTCATTTTCTCCCTCTGTGCTTCAGGTTGCATATTTTTGCATATGTACTTGTCTTTGAATTCCGTAATCCTGTCTTTTGCTGTGTCCAATTTGATGTTAAGCATTTCTGATCAGTTCTTCATTTCAAATACTATATTTTTCAGACCCAGAATGTCCATTTGACAATGTGATTCTGCCAGAGATGGTTCTTCCTTTACTTGGTTAAGCAGATAATAGGAGGAACTGATCACCTCAATTCAATCCAAGATTCACCTGAATTGGTTTTGGTTTTGGATTGCAATTTTAGGAAGACACAGCCAACTTGTGGCTTCACTCTATTCCTTGGGCATTTCCCTCCCAGGTTTTTGATTGAGAGCCTGGCAAGTCTCTATCTTTCAGCCCTAAAAAACTGGGAGATTCAGTTTTACCTTTCAGATTTTTTGAGTGTATGTAATTCATTGGTTTCCTATCACAAACAGTTTCAAAATTAGGCAAAGTTATTTAGGAGGAGACCAATAGAACATTTGAAGTAGGCCCCCTCTCTCTAGTAGACTTGTCTTCTAAATGCAATGAGTTGGCGGGAGACTTTCCTTTGTTTCTAGATGAAAACAACAGGCTCTTGTGCTACTCTGGAACTCAAAAACCACTGAGGGAAAACACATCATGCGTTTGGAGTTACTCTAGTTTCTAATACATCATTCAATCTGTGTGAACGTGAAAGACTTCCCTGATACCCTTTCTTCAGTTAGAATACTTTTACCTAATCAAAGTTGGATCCTTGGCCTGGTCTGATAATCAGCAAATTTCTCCAGTGACAAAAACATCTGAAGATTATCAGTTTATCTAGAAAAGCACCAGAATTTTAGTATTTCTAGTCCTCTTGGCTTCCACAGCTCTCTAATGTGTTTTACAATATGATCTTGCAATTCATCCATATTTTTATCTAGCTGCTGTGGTAGGAACATTGGCCTGCTCCCACCTACTACAGTCCACTCAGAAGTGGAAGTCCTAGGGCATAATTTTGGATTATGTTCCTGAAAGCTTAGACTCAAGTCTGATTCTGTAGCCATTTCACTGTTTCTTTAAGCCACATACAAAATATTTTTATAATTCTCAAACCTACCACTGCCACCTTATTCAGGCAGAATATGCTTCTGTTGCTTATGACAAAGAAACTTGACTATTGTAGCAGAAGTTGAAGATGGGAAAAGAAAGTGCTGAGAGCATCACTGGTTCATAAGAAGACTCAGGTTGGGGTAAAGAGGACGCAGTATGTGCAGCATTCCAGGACTGGAGGCAAAGTGAAGTTCCATGAGTATCAGCAGCATGTATGAGCCTAACTCGAAGCAGACCAAGTGAGAGCAGTCACACCTGTGTAGATACTACATTAGGGTATGCAGTGACCAGACAGATGTATCTGCTATTGTGTCTGCATCTACAGATGTAGTGAGAAAAGAGGTCCCTGCTCTAACCAAATGGGATAATAATAGCCAGAGGAAATCATAAGGACCAGATACTTCCTGCCCTTTGCTAATTGGAAATCTAGGTTTATCATGTACCCAGAGGCCATGTGGGGAAGAAGGAGTTGGAGGAAAAGTGAAAATCTGGAAATGAGTAATTACTTTAAATAGACTATTTCCAAATAAAGCCACAAGGATACATTTAGTTGGCAAACTTGAGAGCCAAGATGAGGTAAGTAATTTAAAACACAGAAAATCATATTTATGCATGTCCGAGTATAGAGACAGGAGATTTTAACCCCTTGACAATACCTGGTGAGACATAGTCTGATGTTGATGTAGGAAATAATTTTTCCCTTTGGTTGCGGTAGACAAAAACTAAACATTTAGTTCAAGTTTATCAAAAATACTTGTAATTGTATTATACCTGAATTTTATTAATAAAATATTTTTTTCTAAACCAATTACATTTTATTCAGCATTAATAATGAACATAAAAGGATTTATTTACTGTAAATTGAATGATTACAGAAAATATTCCAAAGCCTATAGTTTGAATACTTACTGCTTTTTCTTATTTGAAAGATAACTTGGCAGATAAGAGAAGGCTATAACAAGATGCCACTTACCTGTTTATCTAAGAAGATATCTATATAATAGACTAAATGAAAATATCAAAGCTCTTTTGTTTGAACTCTTTTGGGTTCCAGAGAATAGAGAAACACTTAGTGTCCATCAGTGAATGAAGGGTTATTCTAATGTAACCTGTTTATTGAATGGCCTGGACTCAATGGTGCACAGTAGGAAATGACTCCTTTGTTCTCCCCACCCCCAGCTAAGCTGAAAATGAAATGAAATGAAAAAACCAAAATGAAAAAACAAACAAACAAAAATTCTACCACTTCCCCCTTCCCTGTCCCTGGATGACAGCTCAGCAAGACCCCAGAACCTTTT
>CAUYSK010046014.1:0-23223 GCA_963575035.1 Avahi laniger
AGCATGGGGATGTCACCAATCGGTTTGACACAAGCACCTTTTCAACTTTTTTCTCTAAGATGTCTTTCATGATTTTGCAGAGGTTTTCGAACTTTGTTTTTTTTCTCTTCCTGTTTCTTTTTCTCTTCTTCATCTTCTGGAAGTTCTAAACCTTCTTTGGTGACTGACATTAAAGCTTTCCCCTCAAATTCCTTCAGTTGTTAGACACAATACTCATCAATTGGCTCAATCATATAGATCAATTCTAAGCCATGCTTCTGAAGATGTTCCATGAAGGCTGAGTTAGCTACCTGGTCCTTGGTCTCACCTGTGATGTAGTGGGTACGTTTCTGGTTTCCCTTCATTCTGGTGCAGTAGTCCTTGAGAGAAACCATCTCATCACCAGAAGCAGATGTATAGTATCGCAATAGCTCTGAAAGCTTCTTCCAGTTTTTTATTCCAGGCTTTATGTTTTTAGAGAACTGCTCATAAAACTTTTTGTAGTTCTTTTTATCTCCTGCCAATTTGGTGAAGAGCTCTAAGCACTTTTTGACTAAATTCTTTGTCATAATTTTCAAAATTTTGCTTTGCAGCAACATCTCAGAGGAAATATTTAGAAGGAAATCCTCGAAATCCACCACTCCTCTAATGAAATTCAAGTATTCAGGGATTAGCTCCACACAGTTATCCATGATGAAAACTCTGTGCACATACAACTTAATGTTGTTCTTTTTCTTTCTGTTTTCAAATAGGTCGAAGGGACCTATTTGGAACAAAAAGAAGAGCTCTGAATTCCAACTGTCCTTCAACCGAAAAGTGCTTCACCGCCAAATGATCTTCCCAGTCATTGGTCAAGCTCTTATAGAATTCTCCATACTCTTCATTAGTAATATCATCAGGATTTCTCATCCATGTAGGCTTTGTTTTGTTGAGCTCTTCTTGATCAATGTAGTTTTCCTTTATCTTCTTCTTCTTGTCACCATTCTTCTTTTATTCTTCCTCTTCATTAGAACCAATATCTTCTATTCGGGGCTTGTCACCAGATTCTTTTTCTTCTTTTTCTTTCTCCTCCTCCTTGTCTTCCTTTTCTTCAGCCTCATCATCGCTGACTTCTTTATCATGTTCCTTCTTGACAAACAGAGTAATGGGATAGCCAATAAACTGAGAATATTTTGTCACAATCTCCTTTATTCTTTTTCCTCCAAGTACTCAGTTTGGTCTTCTTTCAAATGAAGAATAACCTTTGTTCCATGACCCATAGGTTCACCTGTGTCAGTTCTAACTGTAAAAGATCCCCATGCTGAGGACTCCCAGACATACTGCTCATCATCATATTTGGTGATCACAGTTACTTTCTCGGCAATCAAATACGCAGAGTAAAAGCCAACACTGAACTGACCAATCACAGATATGTCTGCACCAGCCTGCAAAGCTTCCATGAATGCTTTGGTCCCAGACTTGGTGATACTACCAAGGTTATTGATCAAGTCAGCCTTGATCATTCCAATTTCAGTATCCACAATAGTGAGGGTTGGATCTCGTTTGTTTGGTATGAGATTAATGTGCAGCTCTTTCCCAAAGTCTAGTTTACTGGGATCTGTCAAGCTTTCATATCTGATTTTGTCCAAAGCATCTGATGAGTTTGAAATGAACTCTCTCAGAAAAATCTCTTTGTTTGAATAGAAAGTATTGATGGTCAATGACATCAGCTGGACAATTTCTGCCTCAAAGGCAAACGTCTCAACCTCTTCCTCCTCCATCAGTTGGTCTTGGGTCTGGGTTTCCTCAGGCATCTTGGCCAATGGACCACTTGCACTCCACCCCACAGCACCAGGATGCTGATGCAACTTTATCTTCTATCCTAATCCTCATGTCCTCATTTTTTTCATGCAAATAAACTTGCTTGGCATTATTTTAAAAAATAAAAAAAATCTCCCCCTTTTCCATGAAGCCTCAAGACTGGTTGCTACACTGTTTCTTAAGAGCAGAGGTGATGAGGGATCCCGAATGCCACAAATACATATGTCAACCTTTAGAACATTGTCTGATGCGTAACAAGTACCTAGTAAATACTACTTATTTTCATTATAATTTGATTTCTAATTTTTTACCAAAATAAAATTACAGTGTAAATATCATGTGACTCAGTTTATTCACTTTGTAAATATTATTCCTTATTAATAAATGTACTGCTATATCATCAGTTTTTAACCGATCTATAATATTTCATATTTTATTGTTTGATGCAGCCATTTATTATAAAGCCACTTTTAGTTTAGTAATGGATTATTTGTATCATAACCTAGATACAGTAAAAACTGGCTTTGGCTAGAAGGAAAAAGCCGCATTCTGCTGGACCACAGAGGAATTCACTCAGAAGCCAATAGCTTGCTGGATTCTTCAAGCCCCATGCAAGGAAAGGGAACAGTCCTCAGTCCATTATTCCCTGATGTCAAAGAAAGGCTTCTTCCCTTTTCTCCCATTCCCAAGTGGATCCCAGTGGATTCCTCAGTGGATCCCAAATCCAGGCTGTCCCATCCTGGGGACCTGTGTGAAGCAGCTCACTTTATCTGTGTACCCAAGTCTGTGCATTAGAGTAGATGCTGCTTAGACAGTGTCCTTCATCCCACTGGGTGGGCCATTTGTAACTGAGCCCTTTGTTACCATAACAACATACTCAATTAAATGAACCCCTGCAGGTTCTGGTGGGACCATTGTCTGGCTGAACAGTGGGGTGCAGCAATTGTCTTCTGTATAATGTCAAGGTCATGAAGCAGCAAAGCCTCCCCTCCCCTCAACACAACCCAAGCCCCTACCCCTCCCTCTGTCCAGCTGCCTTGAATGGTCCCTCTTCTTAGACTATCTCAACTGAATCATCAAAGCCTCTCTCTTGGGTCCCCTTTAATTTGAAGACTTTGGAATCAGTAGTACAGAGATTTTGGTTGAGCAGCCATCACTTCTGTTACCTCACCCTATACCAACAACTTCCCCTCCACAGCCAGACGTCCATGAAAGCCTTGCTCCTAGAGGAGGCCAAGTTTTGGAACACACACCCTCAACCCCTCAGCCTGTCTCCATTCTCATCTAAAGGGAAAATCTGAGTGGTTAGGGTGAGCAGGCTTTAGTGAGTCCCAGTTCTCTGAATGAGAAACACTGAATACCAAGGCATGACCAGGTTTATTGCTGTGTGGGAAAGCCATCTCCCACACACAATAACATAAAAAGGGGCAGAATATTTCTAAGGAATTGTAAGTGCCGTGAGCATTTAAAATAATGTCCTATTTTTGAAGACAAAAATGTACTTGGAACCTTTTCTTCAATCTTTCTGGATAGTTGATATTCCCTTTGGTTTCTGACAGAACTTGGTGAAGGAGAAGGTAAGATTGCTTTATGCTCTTATTGACTTCTGATGAGAAATTGATTTTATTCTTTTTAATTTTTCATGCTTTATTTACCTATATTAACTTGCTTTTCTGAGACATAAAGGTTTAGAACATGACATTGGGAATGTACTGCTACAGATAAAAAAACATAATGAAACACTAACATTAGCACTTCCTATGACTTCAACTCCTCAGAATGTCCCTACATGCAAATTATGATAACTCCATAAGAAATACCTTTCCTAAATACATAAAATGATAATGCAAGTTAACCCTGTATCAGATGGGTAGAAACATTGTCAGCTCAGAGTAATTTTTATATAGTCAAAGACATCACAAGGCTGCAAATGCTGTCAGCAGTACAGGCAGCAATAAAACACGCTCAAGACTGCCCATTACTGGGGTTCTGGGTGTGCACCAACTCAGCTCATAAGGTTCAGCACCCACAGTGATACACGCTCTAGGCCAGGGTTTGGGAACACGACGAAGTAAAGGGAGGATAAGGAGAAAAAGTATTGTCCCTGACTTTATGGAGGAGTAAACTTAAAGTCAGGCAGAGAAAGTGACAAAAATTAAAGAATAAGAAATGTGGAACAGCAATGCCAATGATGACGAGGGTTGAAAAGGGAACGTGCATGATATGAAGAGGAAACTATAGAAAAGTCATGATAGGGCTGCTCAGCCATTCTGAAGACAGGGAAGGACATGAGCAAATGTCGTCTGGCAGGAAGGAATGCAGTGAGGTCCAGAAACTGGAAGATCCTGGTGCTGAGGATGTGGAGAGCGAGCGGGGCTTGGTGTGCCGTGTGAGGCTGTGAGACCAGTGAGGGCAGGTATGTGAGGATATCTCGGGAAGTTTTATCTGAGTCTCGGTTTCAAAAAGAATTAGACATCACTAGAGTGATTTGAAGGTGTTCCCAGGGACTTGGGAGATAACATAATCAGATCTGAGTCTCAGAAATGGCATTATTTCCTCCAACACATCCCCTCTCTGTATCTTTACAGCTTCGCTCGTGCCCAGATAAGGATCCGTGTGATTACTCTGAGTCCACCTGGGGAATGCAGGGTATCTCCGCATCTCCAGGTCCTTAACTTAATGGCATCCACAAAGTCCCTTTGGCCATGGAAGTTCTACATTTATAGCTTCCAGGGATGGGGTGTCATTATTTCGTCTGCCACAGGTGCACAGGTAGAAAAGCTGGGAGGCAGCAGCCTCGCGAGAAATGAAGGCCACTTGGACCGGAACATCTGCAGGGAGAGGGCTATGATGGGAAGGTCTGAGAGGCGTTTGGGGGCAAAGTGGACAGGACTTCACAACGGACTGGGTGTGGAAAGTAAGAGGAACGGAAGTGCCCAAATAGCTCTCATTGCATCCTTGAGTTACAATGTGAGTTCTAAGAGCATGAGTGTTGTGTTTGGAAGGGATCAAGGTTTGGCAAGAAAGTCCATGAATTTGATTTGGGTTATACTGAGTTTAAAGGCCTTGGGGTCATTCAAAGGAAGGTCCCAAGTAGATACTTAGATAAACAGATCTACAACTAAAACGAGGTCTGTCCACAATATAACTCTGAGATACGGATTATCAAACTGTCCTCTGGGCCTCATGTAGCAGCGAATGTAGAGAAAAGGGGGAGAAGGGGGAGCGTGGAACATTCCTTCCTATGTGGGGAGGTGTAGTGGAAGGTGAATATCGACCACTCACCACAGGAGTAGTCTACATAACCCCCAGTACCCATCAGTGTGACCTTATTTGGAATAATCTTTGCAGATCTAATTAAGCTAAGACAAGGCCATTAGGGTGGGTCCTAATCTGGAACGATCAGTTTCTTTGTAAGGAAAGGAAAATACACAGTTAAAGCGGCTTTTATTGAAAAGACAGGCAATAATGAATGCTGACAAGGAAGTGGAGAAAGGGGAGCCCTCATATACTGTTGGTGGGAATGTAAATTAATGCAACCGCTATGGAGAACAGTAGGGAGGTTCCTCAAAAAACTAAACACAGAATTACCATATGACCCAGCAATCCCACTGCTGGGTATATGACTAAAAGAAAGGAAATCAGATACAGAAAGGATATCTGTACTCTCACATTTATTGCAGCACTATTCACAATAACCAAAGTTTAGATTCAACCTAAGTGTCCATTAACAGATGAATGGATAAAGAAATTGTGGTATATATACACAATGAAATATTATATAGCCATAAAAAATAAAATCCTGCCATTTGCAACAACATGGACGGAACTGAAGAACATTATGTTAAGTGAAATAAGCCAAGCACAGAAAGACAAATTTGCATGTTCTCACTCATATGTGGGAGATAAATATTAAAACCATTGATCTCATGGGGATAGAGAGTAGAATGACGGTTACCAGAGGCTGGGAAGGATAGTTCAGAGGGCAGGATGATGTGGGATGATTAATGGGTGAAAAAATATAGTTAGATAGTTAGATAGAGCAGATGATATTTGATAATAAGACAAAACCCCTATGATCAACAATAAGTTAGGTTATATTTTAAAATAACCAAAAAAGTGGAATTGGAATGTTCCTAATGCAAAAAAATGATAAGCAGTTGAGGTATGGATACCCCAGTTACCCTGATTTGATTAATACACATTGTATGCCTGTATCGAAACATCACATGTACCCCGTAAAGATATATAATTATTATGTACCCATAATAACAAAAACTAATTTTTATTAAAGAGGGAAAACACAGTGTGAAGACAGATGCATACAGGGAGAACGTCAGGTTGTGGCAATGGAGGCAGAGATTCAAGTGACATGTCTTCTGGTCTAGAAATGCAAAGGATTGACGGCCACTGTCAGAAGCTAGAAGAGGCAAAAAAAGATTCTACCCAGAGCCTCAGAGGAAGTGTGGCCTTGCCAACACCTGGATCTTGGGCTTCTAGACTCCAGAACTACGGGAGAATAAGTTTATGTTGTTTCACCCTGCCAAGTCTGTTGTACTTTGTTATGGCAGTTCTAGGATCAAGATGTAGGACCCAGACCCAGTCTAATTTCCAAACCCTGTTTTTCTGTAGCATTCCATTTCTGAACCAGATAATCAGTGCTATTTTTCTGTAAATTAATTTGTATGGCTGCTGTCTCAGTCCATTTCGGCTGCTATAACAAAATACCATACACTGGGTGGCTTATAAACAACAAAAATTCATTTCTCACAGTTTTAGAGGCTGGAAAATTCAAGGTCAAAGCACTGGCAGATTCAGCATCTGGAGAGGGCCTGCTTCCTTGTAGAAAGTGACATTGTTCTGTGTCCTCAGGTGATGGGAGGGGTGAGGGTCTCTCTGGGGCCTCTTTTGCAAGGGCACTAGCCCCATCGATGGGGTCTTCACTCTCATAACATAATCACCGCCCAAAGGCCCCACCTCCCTAAAACCTTCACCTTGGGGATTTCAATACATAAATTTAGGGGGAAGGGGGTACAGACATTCAGTCCATTGCAGCTATACTGATTGGTAAAAGGGAAGATCAAACAAAAGTCAAGTTGTGACTGCAGTTAGAAAAAGAGAGGCTGCAAATACCAAACTGAGAATTATCTCATTGTTTTCGATCCGGACGTTTCAGTGTTAAGAGGGTGGAACAAGACAAGGACTAAAAGAAGAGTTGCTATCTATGTTTTCTGTGTTAAAGACTAGAGGAAAGATAAAGGGGTAAACTGGGAAATTAACACGGGGATTGAAAACATTTCAGAGGGCAATGGCAGAGTGGAGAAAAATAAAAGTTGAGGTCTAAGAAGAAAGATTCAGAAACAAAGTTTGTCCCAGTGAGGCCTGGCGGGTCCCCAGTTTCTGTCCCTCTAACTCTACATCGTCATAAATCCCATGCTCTTGTAGGTTCTCTTCAGGATCTAGACTTGTCCCCTCCACTCCGGACATGACGCAGCAGCCAGGCAATTTCAGGGTGGGGAGAGATTCTTACTGGGGCTGCTGTTACCCATGGCTGTGCTTCCTCTGGCTGTCTGCACACCTGTATTTATTTCTATTCTGCCCTACGCTGACCTCCTGCTAGAGACATCGACTGTCTCACAAGCTTCAGTAACCACACTCCAAATTCTACAAGAAAATTTCTTCCAAAATGCATCTAGTTTCCAGTTCCAGTTCCATCTACGACTTGGGTATCTTTGTGAAAATCATTTTTAAAATAGATGCGTGTCCCTTTTCCCCTTGCAACCAAACACAGGATATATTATCAGTCTCACATAAGTAATAATAGTGTTTTCTGCTTATATCTGATGGACAAAGCATTTCCTTCCCTAGAGGTGCCAATTTTCTATTAAGATCTTGCCACCAACTTGCTTGCAGGAAAAGAGATTAAGATGGTGTGTGGGAATGTGTCCTAATGACCGCATTAAACAGCCCTGGGCTCCTGAACCTGAAGTCAGGGCACTTTTTCTCCTTGTGGGCATTACAGTTACATGAGGGATGGCTCCACATTTTGCACTTTGAATAAACTGCAGGAAAATGGATATACTTTTCACGCACCTACAATGCGCAAGTGTTTTCTTAGAAAGCAGTAAGTGTAGATTTTCAAGGAAAGCACAAGAATAATTCAGGTGGCCTTGCAGCTCCGGAGGACAGGGACTCCAATGTTGTAGATGACCCTGGGGTTTGTGCTGAGGCACGTACAGCCAGGACACCTCCCTGCAGCCCAGGGCCACGGAGCGATGCATGCTATCTCTGTGTCGGTGAGCGTTGCTGAAAGTGTTGTGCACAGCACTGTGTTGAGAACCGACACAGCCTAATAAGAAATGAAAGCTCTCTCAGGTTGATTAAGTCATTGCCTCGCTACTGCTAGTTTCGAGCAGTCGTCTCCAGCGGTGATGACGCAGTTCTCAGGCTGAGGCGGGGCCTGCCTCCGTCCTCTTTGCTGTTTTTACTTGTTCCTTCGGCATACATTGCTGAGAACATTCATATTGCGAGGCTCTGGGAATACAATGTTGCAACTGATTCTGAAGTTATTTTGGGAAAATTTTATCATCTGCAAGGAAATAAGTAAAAGAAATTAAAGTTTTTAACGATAAAGACACGTATAGGAATCAAGACACTTGGAGGTGGTCACGATTAACTCTATCTGAGCCAGGGAAAGGTTGAAGGAAGAGGTAAGAGAGGAAATAGTAATGCGGCTTGAGAAACAGTCCCTGGAAGGCAAGAGCGAGCCTCGGCAGGCGGAGCAAACAGCACGTGCCACACGCAAGCTGCACGCGCGCACGGCTCGGCGGCCAGGCTGGAGGTCACGGGTGTCGGGGGCAGATGCCGCATGGGAAGGAGGAAGGGGGACGGACCGGAGGGCAGCAAGGGGCAGGGCAGGGCAGGCCTTCGTGACTGAGTTGGACTCCGGAAAGCCAATCGCGCACAGCGGGCAGGGCTGAGTAGAACGTGGCAGACGATCGCCAAGGGTACCGCCGGAGGCTGCTCACAAAGCGCTCCCGAGAGAGCGACACGAGGGAGACGGCAGGGCGGGCTCTCTTCCCAAATTACAGACCTGACCAGGGTTCGGCCCTGCTGCCAGCCTCCCCTGTCTGCTCCCGCAGGTCTGCCGGGGAGTCCGGCTCTCCGGGCTGCCCAGGGCCCGACCCTCCTGTGCCTTCCACGGTGTTTCCTCACGTGCGCGCTGCAGACGGTTCAGGCTGTTCCACCCCTCTGTGCCTTCCCCGGACTCGATCCTCTCTTCAGGACGCGGCTGCTTGCTGTAGTCAGCTCCCTCGCCAGCTCAAACGTCACTTTCTCGGTCGATCTGTCCTTGGCTTTCTCGGCGCTTCGACGACACTTGATGCTGCTGACTCGGCCTCCGCAGGAAACACGACCCTGGAGGCCCAGGGCAGCCTGGATTGTTCTGAGAGGAAAGTCGATGCTCGTCACCCATTCGCTGAGTCGTTTCAATAGGTATTTATTGATCACTTATTCTGGGCGGACACAGGGAATAAGGTGGATAAAGGAGAACACGCACAACGTTGTGGCTGGCCTGATGGAACTTGCAGTTTAGCCGGGGAGAGAAACATGTTTCTGGTAATTGCACTCGAGTCACGTTACAATCGCGGTGCTTGCTGCGAAGGAGATGATCGGGGTGACATGAGAGGGATTGCCAGAGGGAAGGCCCCTGGGCCGTGGTGGGGAGAGCGCCCATGCGGAGTGACGTTTGTGCTGGCGTAGGAACTGTGAGGAAGTTAACTCGGTAAACGAGAGGCGAGGAGAGCAGGGCAGAGGAGATCAGGCGTGAGCATGCTCTGCAGCAGGCAGGCCGTGGGTGCTGGACGGACAGCAGGGAATGCAGTTCCATCGCTGGACGGGGAGGTCTGTGCAGGACAGGCCAGGTAGGGTGCTCCATTCATTATTAAAATGTTTTCTTTACCCTGAGAGCATTGGGATGGCTCAAAAAGGAGTGACATTCTTGGCTTTACATGAAAAATAAAATCACCCCATCAAGAACGTGGAAGGCAGATGGTAGAAAGGAAAAGTTAGATTAGATAAAGAAAAACTAGTTAAAACACTAGTGCGTCTGTAAAACTATTGTCCACGTGAGAAACGATGGAAGCTTTCCTTAGGACAGTGAAAGTAGAGGTGGGGAAAAAGTCGGTAAGAGACGTCAAGGAAGATCACCAGGACTTCGTAAAGAGTTGATTCTGGAACACGAGGGAGCAGCAGGTCTCGAGGTCAGCCCTCGGAGCCCGCTCCTGGAACTGCAAGGTTGGGGGTAATGTTCCCTGACGTGGTGAACACACAGGATGAATGGGTTGCCCTGGAGAGAAGATACATTCATTTGTTCTCTTAGTCAGTTTGATGAGCCCCTGAGACAGGAGTGGAGATGCCAGGTAGGCTTTGGTACATTTTTGGGGGGTGGAGAAAGTGATCTGTGAGTCATCAGCTTGTGGTGGCCATTGGTGAGGAAGAGATTGCCTAGGAGGGGCAAGAACTGGGCCTGTAAAGCCTCTGCAGTGCACTGCCACATGAAGAAACATTTGCCTAAAAATGAAATTAAAAAGGGGAAAAGAAAACCAAGAAAGTGTACAGTCATGGAATCCAAGGAGTGAAAACATTTCAACAGAGAGGGGAGTGGATGTGAACTTTGAAGTATCTATTGGACTTAGAAAGATGGAGACCCCTGGTGACCTGAGCCAGGGCGGTTCCGGTGGCATAAAGGGAGCAGTGCCCAGAGTGCACAGCAGGGGGCCGTGGGAGGAGGGCAACTTGGGGCAGTGAGACAGAAATGTCTTCTGAGACTCTGGCTTGCAGGGCAGGAGGCAGGTGGAGTGGATACTCAATGGGATTGTTGAGTTGTCACTGATGTGGCATTTGCAGAGTATTTTATAAAGTGTGAGAGATAAAAGCATGTTAAATGTTGCTAGAAGGGCCCAGCTCTTCAAGAGATAATGGATACACAAGAGAGAAAAGAAATGATCAATAGAGAACGATTCTAGAGAAAGAAATGTTATATTTTCATAGCATAACACACTTGAGCTTTTAAAATTTCCATAAATGTTATTAGATAGATTTTATCAGATTGTGAAAATTATCTTGTAATTCTAGCTTTCTAATGTAGGTTATCATCTATTTTGTGAAATATTTTTTCTTCATTTGAGACAATGCATATTCTTGCCTTTGAATGCAATGACATTCTCTAGATAAATCACATTTGATATGAGACATATTGTATAAACTACTGAATTCTATGTACTAATATGTCTGTATCCATGTTCAGACATTAAGTTGCTCTGTATTTGTCTTATTTTCTATTGTTGGACAAGTTTTTTTTTTTTTTTTACCAAAGTTATGGTGATTTCATAAAATGAGATGGATAGAATTTATTTTCTGAAGTAGTTTGTATAATAGAGAGTTTATCTCCTTTAGTGTGACGCATTTGTGAAACCATCTGGGCCTGCTGTCTCGGAATGGGGTATTGGTAGGGATGTACTTGTGGTGACATTTTACTGGCAATTCATTTTCTAGAGTGGCTATTGTTTTCTTGAGGCAGCCTTGATTCTTCATTGCTTACTTAAAATATCATTCATTTCATCTGTTTTCAAATATTTCGCATAAAGTTTTTCATGTTATTATTCTCTTACAATTTTATATTTCTAAAAAAAAATTAGATTTGTTAATTTTATTAGGCTTCTTAAAGATCTTTTCCTTATTGTAAAAGTGAAGAAAATGGAAGCATAATAGAGCAGATCCCACTTCTGACGGATAGTAGAGCCAGCTCTCCTGACCAGCAGCCTAGGAATTTCCCCCAGGACTTGCTGCCTTGCCCTGGCTTGTGACCCTAACTCACTTTGGTTTATGCCGAGGCAATGTTTTCATTTGGTTGTGTTTAGGCAGAGAAAGCCCCAATATGACACCGAGTGCAAGTGTGATAGTGGGGCTATTTCTCAGCTACTCTCAAAGTAATAGGCAAACGTTGGTAGAAACCAATGACTCATCACTCAGCACGGCACCCACAGAGGGTTTACCTGAGCTGTATTCACAGTATTTCATGAACAAAACCACTGGCCGAATGGAACCCCACCACTAACCAATGCGATTCACCAAGACAAATCCATACCCATGGGACATAAATGCAAAGGCAAACATGTTGTTCACAATGTTACCTTCTGTTTGAAAGAAGAACATGTTCATAAAATTTCTAGATGTGTTTTTTAACCTGTGAATTTTTACTAGGTTTAAGATGTATCTTTAACTCCATGGACCTCATTTTTCCTTAAAACACTTTCAAGTAAAGAGTATTTCCTTAAAACACTTTAATATAAAGAAAAAAACGTGATGGATTCGCTTATAGTGAAACATAGTGAAATGTCTCTTTTGTGATGACAGGCAATAGCAAATAATTAAGAAAAATGTTTCTGACTTCTTTCAGCACTGAAACCCTTTCCAGCAGGAGACATTTACCCATTCAAGTTCTCAATAGGGATTCTTACTGTGAGAAAATGACAATGCTATTTATTTAGCTCAAATGGAAAATATCCATAAAATTATTTCTTCTCTTTATCTTCTGCATTCAATTTGACTGCAATGTTTATAAATATAAATGGCATTTTCTCTACAGATCTTAACATATAGCTTTAATTCAGAAAATACTAACACTGTTAGAACCTGAATTGCCCAAAATAGCCACATAATTTGACATTACCTAGTTTACTCAACATCTCCAAAATGGAATGCATTTTGTTCCTCTTCAAAACAGCCACAAAACTTTTGTTTGCTTTCCTGTGGTAGACATTGCTGGCTGGTGATCTATCTAGTATCAATTTGGTTCTTCTTACATAGAATCAAAACTCTTATTTCATTTTAGGGTTGTCAGAAGCCTAGCTGAAGACTGCATTGCCCAAACATTCTTGCAACTAGTTAGGACCATGTTAAGATTTCTGGATGATGGATAAGGCCAAATGTGCAGGTTAGACTGCTGGGAAAGTTCTTTAAACAGGTGTGCTTTTATCCTCTTAGTCCAATTTTTATTGGACTCTTTTTATTTCTGCTTTGAACATTGTGATAGCTAGAGCTCTAGCAGCCACCTTGGAATGCAAGGGAAATTCTAAAAATGATATACTTGGAGTCTTGATGTCTATGGAACCACTGAATCAGCTTCTCCCAAAGTAATAAGCACACATCCATTGCTCGTTAAATATCGTTGACTTGTTCTGATATTCCCTTAGCCTCAGATGCATTTTCCCCATTTTCCGCCTGTAAAGGCCAACCCAGTTTGTTCCTAAATCCACCATTTGTTTCTACGTCCTTGGTGACAGAATCACTCTGTGACCTCATAGCAGGGAGTATTCGTTGCTTGTAGATTTCACCTTGCCACTGCCACCTGCTTGTGTGCTCCTCAAGGACAGCAATTGTGGCTTTTTTATCTTAGTCCGCTGCCTTCCTGTTTATAGTACCCACCACCTACTTCGATACATGGGATGTGCTCAGTAAATATTAGCCGAAAGAATGAATGTGTGTGTGTTTCATTCTGTGCTATGTGCGCATGTGTGCAATATGTGCGTGTCTGTTTATATATGTGTGATGTGTGTGTATGTGTGTGTATCTTTGTGTGTGTCTGAAAGGAATTTGAATTATTCAAGTGTGTGAAACTGAGTTATAACATATCATGAATAAAAGTTCACTGAACTGAAATAGTGCAGCAGACCAAAGCAAAAGCCAAAGGAGGAATGTGGTTAAGCCAGTTCAAAAATTTAAGATGTCTATAACCCCAGCTGGGTAGAAAAATTTGTGATTAAGCCAATATTCATGTAATTCTCATGAATACTCATAGTGCTCACATGGGGGGATTGTGCTTTGTATGTGAGTGTGTGCACATTTTGTAAGATGTTTCAGAGTGGTCATGGGGAGCTATTTTTCAATCCAATGCCCATGAAACAAAGGTGTCTATAAGCTTAAGCCACCTAGTCTTTACTGTTCTGAAAATATACTTCTTATTTGCTTTTTACAATCATGATTCTGCATGAGGACTTTAAATATCATCATCTGTTTAAATATCTCAGTAAAGATAAACTATATAATAAATGCTAGATTACGGGAACTGAAATAATCACTTTTATCTCTGTCTTAGAAAGTATTCTACTTGGAATGATTTCAAAAGAAAGTAGTTTGTTTAAAAATCTCAGTTGTGTGACCTTAAGCCCAAAGGTCTTAAGACAAATGTTTAACTCCAAAGGCATACAATATCTGCGTACTCATAAATGCAATGACATTTTCAACATTAAAGTAAGATTTGACCTTTTGCATCCAGTCTTCTGGGATGTGGTGTTTTAGCATGTTGGGTTCTTTTTCTTCCTGTTTATTGTTCAAAGGCACACCTTGAAGTATAAACTTTAAGAATACAAGCAGTTCAAACCAGAAAAGAACCCCTCAGAGCAGAACATAGCAGAGTAGAACTCAATTAAATTTTAACCTTTCAATCTTTAAAAGATTTGGAGTGGCTTCATTTCCTCCTTGCCTAAATTAAATTGGATCCCTAAAGACACAAATAAAGATGCGAGGAAATATATTGGCAAAAACACAGTTACATTACAAGAATCAGGTTAAAGTACATCTCATTTATTTACTGCAGTTTAAACATGTTCATGTTTCATAAATTGGTATTTATTGATTCAACAATAATAAAAAAGATTACATCTTTTATTTTGACAATAAGACTATGTTATAATTGGAGAAAAAAAACATACAACCCTAAATTGCAACTTAAGAAAGCATAATTCATGTGATACATGAGAATCAGAATCACTCACGTCAAAGCTATCCATGATTGGCTTAATTCTAACCATTTAAAAAATATCTCTGATATAGAATGATATTTGGTAAAGAAAGATTTAATGAGATCTTGCTTTAGTAAGGAAATGTTACACAGGAATGTTTTCCTTTGATCACAAGTTACTAGGACTCAACGCCAAATAGTAAAATGAAATTAATGTGGTCTCCCTTTGAAGGTTGAGAAGAAGGTTGCTAAAAGAATATTGAGAAATGTCTGACTAGAAACTATTTTCAGTTATAGCCAGACTGGTTTTATACATTTCACTAAGTGTAAGATACAAAATATCAACTTTATATAGCCTTTGAGAGCCTCATCTCAGCACTTTATATTTGAAAATACTTTGAGGACAGCAATTCTGAAAAATGGCATAATTTTTAGAAATTTTTAATTTGAAAATGAATGTTTAGTTATTACATACTGTGCTGATTTTGCTTGTATAACTAGGAGGTTACGAGCTATTTCCTTAGGTCATTGGTTTTCAAATGGGAATATACTTGTTTAAGCCCTAGAGTTTGAGATTCACTGGGTCTGAGGCAGAGCCTGAGAATCTGCCTTTCTTGCAAGCTCCCCGGAGATGACAATGGGCTAGCATGGGGGTCACCACAATCTGAAAACCACTGGCTCAGAATAACAAAGAGCAGCAATTTTTCTATCAAATTAAGACAAATAAAATATATCCACATTCTATTTTTCTTCTGTATTTTCATAAAATGATAATTTGTGAGATTCTGGTAAAATTGTTATAAATGGTTCACAATAACTAGTTCAATTTATTTAATTTTGCTAAAGAGTTGACAAAAAACCTTTTTAATTCTTAGGTTTTTTTTTAATCTTTTATATGTAAAAATAATTGGCAATTTTTTCATGTCATACCATATAATGTCATTAGTATTAGGAAAAGTTTGCATTTAAATCATTAAATTTTATTTAAAAATATGTAAGCATATCTAGTAAAAAAGATGACAAAAATAGAAAACAGTTCTTGATATGACTTTCTACACAAATAAGTTAGGGAAGATTTTTAACCTTGGGCGGTAGGGCTGGGGGAGTGGGGAGAGCTCAGTTTCCTTAACATGAAGTGAGACGTTCGGAGCGGGCAACCTGTGACAGCCGTTTCAGCTCCAAATCTCTCAGCTTGGACTGTGTCAAGACATTGATGTCTCTGTCACAAAGAAGCTGGTGCCCATCTGGCATGGCTAAAAGAATAACTGTGTTGGAGGAATTCCCCAACAGTCTACACTGAAGAAGGACCTTTTAGTTTGCTGGTTATTAATTAGCAAAGAGTTTAAAAATAGAAAATGAAGAAAAGAACGAAATTTGATTGCCTGGAGCATGTCTTCCAGCTCCCGAGCTGTGCACATGCTGGTTTGATCCTTGACCATTGATTATAAAGACAAGGCTTTATTCCTTATGAAAATTTCTTCTTTTAGCGCTTAGATGGGCAGGTGATATGGGTGATGATAATCAGTGGATGGAATAAGAGTAGGCTGTGGAGTTTGCTGCTGCTCATTAGCAAAATTAATAAATATCTGTAAGAAATAAGAAAAATAGTTGTTAACTTATAAGAACTCTCAGCCTTTTTTCTCAACTATTACAAGGGGAGAAACATCCTCTCCAAATACTGCCCAAATTGTACGAAAGGTCACAAATCATTAATTCATATCACCCCCTCCTAAATCATCATGAACATGTAAATCCACTGAGGATACAACTCCAGGAATGATAAATATTTCTGGACAATTAGTAAATCACCTGGAACTTCTCGGTACCTTACGCATGGTTTGAGAAAGAAGTCGTGATGTACTTTTACGTTTCTGGTACTGTTAGTAAATCAAGTCCTTATGATTTCCCCCAAATTAGTTATTATTTGTTTACAGGAGAGCCCCCCAAGCCTTTTGGGGACTGAGTAAAGTGGCTAAGGGAAGGTTACTGGGGCAGGATTTAACTTACTGAATGCCCAATATAATTAGGAACTAATTAAAGTCCTATCGAATATGTATCTTGAGTGGAGGGCATACGATAAACAAATCTCCTAACACTCACCATTCTTATCAGAATTTTGTAAAGTTGAACAAGATTAATTAAATGAAATCATGAGCTGAAGAAGCAATGTGGCTAGTTTAAAAATTGGCTGGATTAGGCCTGATGAGCAGACCAAATGCAACCTGCTGCGTCATTCAAGGTACTATACCTGTTCCAAAGTGGTTTGGTTAACAGAGTAATGCTTGATGTTCAAGAAGGTCTTTTTGTTCTCTAGAACTGTGAACAAGTCAGCTAAGCATCCCCATCTTTTTGGCACATGATATTCCAATAAATTAAGGTGCCGTCCCTAAAAGCCAAAATATAAAAAAAAATAATAAGTATCACATGATTAGCAATCATTAAACAAAATTGATCTCATGCTACTTTTAATTGGCTGACAAATTATTTTTCTCAGTCCACACACATAAACACTAGCTAGGGCTGCAGGTTAATTTCATGAGTCTCCAATGAATGCTTATTGATGAAAACTTACCATGAGGCATCTTTGATAAATGGCATTCACTCGAGTTGTGTTCTTCTTCTGCGCCCTGATATGCTCCCACCTTGCAATAAGCATTGGGAAGACCTCCTACAGATACTCACGATGTAGGCAGTTAATGTGGCCTAACAAAGGTGGAAGGAGATGCCCTGAAACTCACAATGGGACTTGGGCTTGGCTCTCAGATGTCCTCACCGGTATCTTAGCAACTATTGATAAGATATTTAGCTATTCTGACCCTTGTTTTCATGTGTGCCAATGGAGGAAATGACATCTATTTTACAGGTTTGTTCAAAGTGGTACTCGAGCATGAATGATAGTGTCTTACAT
The DNA here is from genome assembly GCA_963575035.1 of Avahi laniger. Lineage (NCBI taxonomy): Eukaryota > Metazoa > Chordata > Mammalia > Primates > Indriidae > Avahi > Avahi laniger. The sequence continues at coordinate 17,490 of CAUYSK010046014.1, forward strand.
AGCATGGTTCTTCCATGGTAGTATTTCATTAAATGGTTGTTGTTGAAATAAGCAGGGAATAGCTACTTTATGGGCTCCAACCTGTTAAAATTTATGATAAACTACCATCATACAGTTATCCAAAAGAATTTTAGATAGTGCTTCTCCATCTTTAATATGCATAGGAGTTACCTGGTCACCATATTAAAATGCAGATTCAAATTCAGTAGGTTGGGGCCTGAGATGTTGCATGTCTAACAGGTTCCAGAGGATGAAGATGGGGCTGGTTCAGGGACCACACTTGCTCACCTCAAGTCTGAAGGGGATTATGATCCCAAGCATAGGCTCTTCTTTGAAATGAAAACATCGAGCCTATAAACCCCACAGCAAATATTAATATATGGAAGAAATTAACTTTGAAAATCTTCCATCCCAAATAAGATGAGCTATACAATGGAGGTGTGCCTGTAGACAAGAGGGGTGATGCGTAAGCACAGGCTGCTCTGGGCAATACAACAAGTAGCCCAGCAGGCTTGGCATTTTTCAGAGTGGTCAGACAGTATCAGCCCTCCGTGCTGTTTTGAGTAGGGAAGCCTAGCCTATACTTTGAAATGAGGCCAAGACAACAGGCAGTATTTCACAGCAACATAGAATAAAAACAGAAAAAAAGGATAAGTACATTTACAAGTTTTTTTAGCTGCAAACAAAGAAGTAATGAAGAATATTAGCACTACCTTAAACTGGATTCCTGGGAAATAGAGCTTCAGGCATTCAGAAATAGGGCTATGTTGATTGGTTTCCTTGCAGAGCCAAACTTTGACTGTATAACCATCACCAAACCTGAGAGTTAAATAAAATAAAAAATGGTTACTATTATATTACCTAAGATGTGGAAATTTTAAGATTTTCATACAGAGGCAAGAAAAGGAAGTAACTATTCCAAATTTTTGAGAGATTTTTAGATTCTCAAAAATATAATATGCAGAAATTAATTGTAAGTCAATTCTGCAGTTGCGGTAATTCCATTTATACTGACACAGATACTGATTTACCTTAGAAAATAATAGTCAGCAAGTCCTAGAATCAACGTCTAGCCAATAAAAGAGAGAAGGTGAAACTGTAAACTGTGAGAGTACTAAATTAGAGGAGGTCAGAGCTGGACTGGAAACTAACCCTGAGAAGCATTACTGCTGGCCTTATTGCTTCAAGGTCTGCAGTGATTAACATGTGGCTAGGATATGAAAAAGAATGCATAATTAATTTAGCCAGGCGCTCGTTTGTTTGTTATGTAAAAGAATTCTCTCAACTGTACTTCAACCTAGCCTGGGTGAGCAGGCCCTTGCCTGCAAAGGAAGTCCCCTGCCTAAGAGGCACTGTTCCCAAGGGTATTATAGAGCTGCAGATGGTCGTGTGTTCAAATGACAATGCAGGTGGTTATACACATGTCCTAAGGTGCTCTCAAAGATAAACCTCAAAGAATATAGGGACCTTCCAAAAGCTATGTGTACTATTCTACTGCCTTATCCCAGGTACGCAGCATGGCGTTGGGCACATGATAGCATCTCAATAAAGATCTGTTCAATAAAAAATAAACACATGAATACACCATGATGATTAAAGATTTTATCTATTTTGCTCACTGATGTATATATTCCAAGTATCTAGTACAGTACCTAGCACCTTGTACCAAGTACCTAGCACTGATAAATATTTAGCTTAATGAATGAATGAAACAACAAATGGCATGTTCAAAGTCTTACAATCTTACAGTACCTCAAAATACAATACAATCACTTACAGTACTCATTTACAATACTCACAAAACAATCTTACAATACCTCACTTACAAAACATTGCTGGGGGAAAATGTGTTACCCTCAAGCAAAGTTTTCCCACCGAAGGCTGACCCCTACTATATGTATGGTTGAATCATCGTTTCAAGTCTGATGAAGTTGGAGGACTAAGATTATGAGACCTTGTTTCAGTGGCATGGGTCACCCTTGTGAGCATCCCAGAGCTCCTCACCCGGGGTTCTGGTTTCCTGCCTCCTGCACTGATTTCAGGGCGTCAGCTGGCATTTCCCCTGCAGGTCTGTGCAGGGCCCCAACAGCCTCTCATCATTTTGAGTCGCCGGTTTCTAATCTACATATGGCTGAGAGGTTGTTGAGGACATTGATAAAGTGTATGTAAAGCATTCCGAGATGCACCTCTATTTAGCTATCTCTAAGAATTTTTAAAGGCCAAAAAATTGGGTCGGTGCAGGAGGTGGGTATTCAGCAGCCATTCGTCCTCTTCTCAGCAGTATGTGTCAGGGGCTGTGCAGCTGATTGACATGGATCATCCCACTCGGTTTTCACCAGATCGTCCAGAGTGGGTGTACCCTTCAGTATGTCACTCAAGGAAAGGACTTAGGCCCAGACAGTTGGCGGGGCTTCCCAAGGAGAAGGGCTGTGTCTCTGGAGCTTTGTAACTACTCGGGGAGAGCTCTCAGCTGTGTCTGGGCATATTGTTGTGTCCCGGGGAGGGGGGAGGGAGAAGTTTGTGGATGGAGATGTGTGTATGGCATCGTGGTGACTAACCATTCTGAAGACACGACATAATTTATTTGCACTACTGATGCTGGGTCCTCACAGCCTGGGTTTGAATCCAGCTCCTCCAGGTACTAGTTGTGTGTCTCTGAAAAACCAGGTAAATTTTCTAACCTTAGTTGCCTCATCTAGAAAGTGAGGCTAATAATGGTAGCTGCCTGGTAAGGTTGTTAGAGGAATAAATGAATTAATTCTTCTAAGCCCCACCAGGAATAATTTCTGGCACTGCGTAAATAAGGAGATAAGTAAATAGTGAAATTTAGGTTTTGTGCAGTATATGACCAAATGGAAGAACGCTCTATTCAGGGTGAAAAAGCTCACAATTCATTTGGAGAACTTAGAAGAGAGCAGATGCAATGATTGGAACGTGAACTGGGAGCACCGCATAGAAATATGGCGGCGGGGGGGCAGTGGAGGAGGAACGGCTGCACGGTCTTGTGCACACCAGCACCCACTCTCACTATGAGCAGAAGCTGCAGCCCTATGGGCATAGTTTGCTAATGAATGTTGAAAAATTCATGCTAAATTCCAATAATTGTCTGATGAATTCTCTACAAGCATATATGCATATTAATATTTAAAATTCTTTGAAAATTAAGTGTCATTTGAAATAAAACACTTTTAGTTTTACTATGGAGAATCTGAATTGCACAAAAATAAAATTAGATCACTCTTAAAAAGCAAAAAGAAAAACAAACTTAAGAGAAAATATTCCTGAAATAGATGGGCAAATTATTCAGAATCTCTCTAGAACAGTTAATAAGACTCCTGAACATAAAATTATAAAGAGGTGGCACCTTCAACAATTAAGAGAATCTTTGTAGATTATTACATTCATTATGATGCAAATATCTAATTTGTATTAGCTTTACTTGTGTTTCTGCCCATAACCTACACATTTATGCCAAGCATCTAAATTCCCTGAGGGATTTATTTGATTCCCATACTTCTACGGAATAAAAGATTTCAAAATAGCCAAGGAGTCATTTATTTATATACTCGCTCATTGATCTAACATTTCTAGATAATACACTATGTACACATCATTTATATAATCAATGATTATGTAGAGAGTAATAAACAGCAATATCTGCAGATGTAGATGCTCATAACAAATGTTCTACAACTTTTTGTGATACAACATTTTGGTACCACAAACATTAATTGTAATATATGTAATAAATGCTAAAATAGAAGCATGAGCAATATGCTAGAGGAATAACAAACACACACACGTTATTTTAAAAACCAGACACTTCTAGAGCACAAGGAGAGAGCTGATAACACTCCTGAAGGCACATTTCTGAAAAATCACTTGTCAAGTTATACCAAGAGCCTATGAAGCTTTGCATTCCTGGGCTTAAGACTCTACTTATAATTTTCTCCAAAAATTAAAAGTCAAAGGTTTATGACAAATATGTTTATTTCAGCATCAACTATTAAAAGTATCTCTACAAATATATATGTAATGATGAGAAAAATGCCTATTATATAATATTAATATTTAGTGCAAAATACTAAAGAGGAATTATAGACTCAGTATGATGTCCACTATGTAAGTACATTACATATTTTTACAAAATCAGACTCAAATAAAATTCTAGAATGGTATCTAGACAAGAGGAATAATAATAGTATGACTGTTGTTATTTTTTCTTTATATGCTTCTGAATCCTAAGATAATGAGTACATACCACTTTTATAGGTAAAGAGAAAAAATATAGGTTTCTAAGGTAATAAAGGGAACGTGCTCATTAATGTCCCATACTCTACAACTGCATGTCAGTTTCTGATTGCAAAATCATTTATTTAGAAACCTTTAGTCCTATTGCCTCCAAAAATTAAATGCATAAAATTCTTCTTGGTATAGAAGCTAATCTTGGACTTCAGAAAATAGATGCGTAAGCTGTGTGATATCTGTGTCAGGTGTTTATATGTTAACATACACACACTCACTTATTTCCAACATCTGCTCCGCAAGGAATCTGTTCACACACAGACATCCTTCCCCACAAATATCACACTGTGAAATGACTCTAAAAATGACCTTTCCCGTCTCACAGAGCGAGAGCAGGGAGAGTGGAGAGCAGAGGGCGACCAGGCCTCCTGTGGTCACACACAAAGCTCCCATCGAACACTCGTGTCACAGCACCGGCTGTGGGATATGGGGTCCCACTGCTTCAGACCACATGGATCTCCGATGCCCACCTTCCCGCCCCAGCACACCGCACCCCTCTCCTTATGGGTCGGCCCCTCCACAATATGCCAACGCTCTCGGCGACCCGTCCTCAGCAACTGCATGGTAATCACTTGTCTTTGGGATGCATGAAGAGAAGGGGAGGGTGGCGCTGAGGAGGGGCAGCGGATGACAGGCGAGAAGCCAGCGTCTATGTGAGCACCAGATGCCTAGCTGGCATCTCTGTGTTGGGAATGTCCTCACTGTGCCGCTGGAGAGGCAGGGAACCCCAGAGGACGGAGGGCCTGAGCTCCGTCCTGCAGCCTCTGTGAGTGGGGACCCGGCACGTCATCCCATTTAATCCCCGCAGGATGTTGTCTCTGTTTTACGGCAGTGAAGTGGCAGCCGGCGCAGGTTAGGGAACTCATTGGGTCACACACTGCAAGGCAGTGGAGGGAGGCGCATCTGCAACGCCCCAGGATCTCCCGTAACCGTTAATGCTCCCGCGCTCTTTGTATCAACACTTTCGCATCAATGCGTTCACTTTATCCTTACAGCAACCTGTATGCTGATTGGAACAGATAGCATTTCCTCTTCACAAAATGAGGCCTGAAAAGCCCAGGACATTTTTTCTTTGTCACTCAGCAGATTTGGGACCAACTGGGGCTTACTCCACAACCACCTGTCTCGGTCCCAAGTACCTTCATTGTTTCAACTTCTGGTAAGTGTGATTAGGAGAACTTTCTAATCATTTCATGTGCAAATCGGAATGGCTGTCAGGATTGTAGACCTAAGGTATACATTAACATAAGGAGAACCTTTGACAAATAACAAATTAAAAACAAACAAACAGTGTGTGGCAGCTGGCACCCGCGTTCCTCCCGGGGAAGAAATCTGCTTTGAAAAGAGCCTCAGTAAGCTTCCGAGTTTCAAGACAAGGTCATACACGTAGATGACACAGCTTCACCATAAAAATAGGCCTGAACCGTGT